>JAQGBA010000932.1:0-21252 GCA_034698125.1 Prionchulus punctatus
CAGAATCGCGTTCAGCATCTGTCTTTTAGTTATGGCAGCACATTTCACTCAAAACAATCAATTAGTTGATGAGAAATTGTATTTTCAAAAAAACATACTTTCTTTTGAATCACCCTGTACTTCTCAAGTATGCTAAGAACTATAATTGCTTATTTTCTCCTCTCATATATGTGGTCAAGTGTTCGTCAATCAGCTGATTTGGGCCCGAACGAATATGATGACATTTAAGAAGAGGGGGAACAAAAATATAAGTGGCGTTAAAATTTTTAGCACAACCAAATGAAGTTCATCAGAATTTCACAATGCTGTTGGACAAATATTTGAAGATGATATGCTTTCGGCAAAATGAAAACATAATTGGTCTCTCATTAGGAGGCGTCATTTTCAGAAGGGTATCCCTAAAATGACATGGTGCAATTATATTTTGATCTTTAAGCATCGTTTCATGCAAAGTTATGCTTTTGTCGTACGAGTTCACATTCAGTTTTTGAATCGGCCTGTGAAGGAGAAGACCACAACAAAACAATAATTAGAATACGTATTTTTATTAATCCGAGATAATCCAGGTGATAGCAAATCCAGTAGGGTAGTTTCTAGTGGTAGTATAGTAATATGATATAATTACAAAGATAACTACAACATGGTACAAATGAACATACAATATAATTACAAAGTCATGGTGGAAATGAGACTGAACAAAATGGTGGGGTTTATATATTATTTGGAAGAATGTGAGTGGGTATTTCTAGGAGGTCTGTTTTGTTAATCACAAAAAATATAACTTGCCATGCAACCTTATACATAAAAAATCATAAAATTGTTCTAGAAGGTCGAGTCGCATGCATATGTTTACATTCTTTTTGTTCTGGATTCTGTGTGACCATGACATCATAATGAGTGGTAATGATGAAATTCAATTGTACTGCACCTGGTGTCATTCAAGTCTGGAAGGACTGCTCCTGCATTTGAGCGGGGGAGGGTCCTTCTCGAATATTATAGAACATTGCAACAGCCATATGGCTGTTGCATCTGGTACTTGGCCTTGTGCCAAGTTATGGAACCCCCCCCTAGCCCATTTCGTCATATTTTATCATCTTATAGCGTGATCCCCCCCCCCCCCCACTAAGTCGGTGAACGATTATTGACGTCAGTGCTGGTGATTTCGGCGTTGAATCGCACATCCAGTTTGCAAATGTCCACAGTGAACTAAACATGTTAATTTTTTTGGCTAGCCGGCGTTAGAATTAAATACGGGTGAATGTCGAATGAAATATTCATCAACATTGTCGACTGGAATTCGTTGCTGGCTGGTCGGAGAGTTCTAGAAAAGTGCTTGTGTTAGCTGCTGCAAACTGAATTTATAGCGAAAAGCTATGGAAGACTTTTTTTTCGAAGAACGAAATTTCGTTACGAAAGGCGATATCGAGAAAATCAGCGAAAAATTGACCGATATGCAAATCGTCAAGGAAAAAGTTGAAAATTTGTCAATTATTAAAAATCATTTGAATTTCATAATGAAGGCGTTGAAAATCGACGGTTTGTGCGAATGCAAAGATTGTTCGCCAGAAGAATCGCTTCCAACTTCGGTCGATTGTCCAGCCGTCGTTGAACTTAATAACGATGTTGCAATTTGTTTTTTTTCACTCTCTAAATCACTTGCTGAATACTTATTTTTTTGTTTCAGGACGATGAAGAGGAAGTCGAAAATGAACATGATATTTGCGATGTGCAAATCGTGAAAGAGAAGAACTTATCGTCAACAACCATCAAGCAGGACTTGCGCGCTGACATTTCTAAAAATTTATCAGCCGTCGCTGTCGAAGTTTCGAGAAATATCGAAGAATCGTCGAAGATCTCCAAAAGAGAAAGATTCGCTGAATTTTTTAACTCCGATGAGCCGTCGCCCGATATTGTCGCTGTAAATTTGGAAAACGTAGTAAATTGCAGACAAATTGCCATTCTAATTCATACATCTAGTTACAGTCTTGCAGCAATAGTTAACAAATCTGATATCTATTGGCTGTCATCTCAGCGCTGGCAAGCGATTTTATAAACTGATTTCACTTGCTGTTTTTTGTTTGCAGCAGTGCGAGCCAGAACTGGATTTCGAATTAGCGAATCTTGTCGAATTGCACCAAGAAAATCCAAACGTAGGACTTCAAGAAGAAATCGTCATGTCGAACGAACCTGTGGCGTCAGGCAACAGCGCTTTAGTTAAATTGCATTCAAAATGCTTCAGTAAGCACGTTTACTTCACTGGCTAGTTCACGAATGGCTGCAATTTTATGTTTTGCAGATAACAGCAGAATCTCGAACGTCAGAGCCAGAGAGCCATACACTGAACAAGAGTTGCAATTGTTTTTTGAATCTTACGTCAATTTCGGATTGATCAACGCCGCTCGTTCGTTTTTCATGACGCCCAATCAACTGGGCGCCAAAATCAGATCGTTTAAAAAAATGAAGAACATCACGTTCACGCATCACAAACGTCTGTCGCTCGAAGAAAAGAAAACCGTATACGAATCTTATTTGAAATTCGGCGTTAACGAAACGATGAAATACTACGGATTTCCCAGCACGGCCAGCGTTCATTATCACGTGACGTCTTACAAGAAGTTGATGGATCAACAATTGATGTCTCAGCAAGCAAGCGTCAGTTCGAAAATTAATTGTTGATTGCTGAGACTGGATTTATTTTTTTGTTCTTTCATTTAGTATTTGCTAGATTTTTATTAGCTTTTTCGCGTTTTTGGGGTTCAAATTAAAAAGTTCTTGCGTAACAAGCCAGTTTGTTATTTTTGTTTTATTGTTCGACAAACGGTCTTGTTTATTCGACATTCATCTGTTAACGGTTTTTTTCCAACTAATTTACGACACGTTATTATTATTCGCTGCGGGAGTAATTTACGATGTCTATAGAAGTTGTATATTTGATGCTGAACCAAGTCCATTATTGATGCTTGCCTAGCGATTTACTGATGGTAGCCACTGATCTAAAGTGCCGCATTTACAAGTTTTAACGAGCTGTGCATAAAAAGCAACTAATCTATCAAAAAATTATAATAAAGTGTTCGAAGAGCAGATCTAATTCGAAATGCACTTAAAAACAATGGCTATAAAAACTTCCTCGACTTTTTAAACTTCCTCTCTTTGTCGATTCAAACGACGCAAGAATAATCAATTAATGCATATTATTTTCGCTCGATTTGACATTATTTTTGCTCGATTTGACATTATTTTTGCTCGATTTGACATTATTTTTGTAAGTAATATCTTCGACATCGTTTACGAGCAACTTTTTTTCTCCTCCCTAACGTCCATTCGATTACCTCGATTGCTCGCCATGAAAATTGCGTTTTAAAAGCTTATAAGCGCGATTTTTAGCAAGCTAGCGAGCTAAACAGCAAGCTCTGGTAGCGAACGGGAGCGCAGCTAGCGTAGATTATTGGCGGCGATTTTACTACTGTTGGGGCAACTTGAATCGCGATTCGCATTCGTAACGTCTCAGATCGAGTCAATTTTTCCCGCGGACCCTCAGCTGATTGAAAACTAATGCATCCGCGTACCGAGGGAGGGAGGCGAAATAGCGGCGTGTCGTTCGTTCTTCGAGGGTACGTCCATCGAAGAGTTTAGTCGCGAATCGAGGAAAGAGCTAGTGAGGAACGGGAGCTGGAGAAGGCGAAGGCGAGGAACTATCTCGCTCGCTTGTTTTCTATCCGCTTGCGGCTCTATAGTTCTTATACGCCTCGCTATATCTTTTTTTTATAGTCGTTAATAAGGAGGAAAATTTTTATCGAGGTCTGCGTGTTTTTTTCATTATTTTATTTTCATTTAAATAAAGTTTTATGCCCTATAAATTTTCATATTCATCGTTTCATACCAGCAACTGAGCTGGGAAAGCACGATTCGTGCATTTTCTTTCGCTGGACCTGAAAACTCTGCGAATGTCACTTTCGAAACGATTTTTATATGAAAACATGAAAATTTTTTGCGTAAAAACTGTCACAATAACGACTCGCCGTTTTCGTCGTCGATGTTTACGAAGATCGTATTTCGTCCTCGTTGGAAGAACTTCATATCCCGGTTTTGACGTTTTGTTTTATGTTTTGAATGCGTTTTTCAGAAACGAGACGGGTATAGGTGTTATTTTATTAGACGAATATTTGGTTGTTTTTTGAAACTTTTCCGTTTCAACATCGGTAGTCTCGTCGATGTAGTAGTTCGGTCGGTAGTTGATATTTTAAAAGCGACGTCGGTTGGTAGGTTGGACTTTCTCCTTAAAATGTTTACAACTGTTTGAAATCTTTTTCGCTCTCTCTCTCTCTCTCTGTTCGCGAATAATTTTACAAAATGACAGACGTTGGCGTTTGTGACATGTTTTCAAGTTTCGTCGGTAATAAGTTTGCGGTCGGCCAGTTTGTTGTATTTTGTTTGAGTGGATACCTTTTTGTGCTCGATAAACATTGGCATTGGCTATAGCTCGATATTCAGTCACAACACTCACCAACGCTAATCCGATCGCTGCTAGCCATGTTGAGGGGAAGAGAGAGAGGGAGAGAGGAAATTTTATTTATTGACCAAATTTCTAAATGAGCCCTCATTGTCTGTCTCTATTTTAAATTAACGGTTGTAATTTCTGCGCCTGTTGTGGTTCTTCTCGCTTTTACTCCAACCGACGAATAGACAAAAGTTTTCAATGCTTCGGGGTTTTGCGTTTTGAAAAATTTATTAGAGACGGACGTTTTGTTTGCTTGGTTACCGAGCAAAAAGAAGCTAGCGAGCGAGTAAAACCTTGCCTGCTTGCACAATAATAATTATACAAGAGCGTCATTCCGTGTTTTTTCTCTTTCGAGTGCGCGCATGTAGCATAAAAATTATAGTTTAGCTAAATGTTAAGAGCCATAACATGGAGAAACGCGAAAATCGATCGCATGCTCGGTTTCGCTTTTCGTTCAGCGATATTTTATCATTTTTTCCCTCGCCCGAGTGTCTATCGAGCGAGCGAGCGTGTAGTGACGTCACAAGCCAGCGGGGCATAGTTAATTGAACATCCACTCGATCGTCTGCTGAAGTTTTGTTTTTCTCAGCGTCTAGAAGTGCCAGGAAAGTACGCGGCCAGTGCCCGGAAAGTGCTCGTCCGGTGCTCGCAAAGCGCACAGCCAGCGTGCGTCTTGCTTCAAAAGTTCTGTTCTTCCCTCAGCGCGTGTCGTCGCCCAACGCGAAGCTGATCTTTCTTATGCTTCAAAGTTTTGATTGCTTATTTTCTTCCAGCTAGTGACGTCATGTCGTCGGACAAATTAACAAACGAACAGCGTTCGTGTAAAATCGTCGCTCAATTGGGCGGCCAAAAATTGGAAACTATCCGCGAGCGATTCTATTCAAATAACGAAGCCGACGCCGGCGAAGATGCGTCTTTATTACGTACGACGACGACGACGCCGGAAGCTTGCACGTCGTCGTCGCATCAATTAGACATCGACGACGACGAAGAAGAAAATGTCGTTGCCGACGCCGACGCCTCGACAACCAACGAATACGAATTCGTTAATCATAAGATTATTTTCCCCGAAGACGCTCCGTTAATATTACCATCATCGATCGCGACGGCGACGGCTTGCTCGTCGGTGACGACGGAAAATAAGAAAAAAACAAATAATAATAGCATTTTATTAGAAACGCCGCCGTCGTCGGCGGCGGCAGCGTCGTCGACGATGAATCGGTTTTCGTTGCCGTTCTTATCGAAAACATTCACGGAACCGTCGAATTTGAGCGAATTATTGAAAAACGTATCGACGAATTTCAACCGGAAATTGTCCAACGTCGCCGCACGCGTTCACGCGACGCCGTCGTCGGCGATCAGTCCGAGCGAAAGTTTAATTAGCGTCGACGCGAGAAATTTAAATAAAAAACGATCCAGACGTCAATCGTACGGCGAATACGTCGACGTCGAAGTGTCGACGTCGCACGACAACGACGAATGCGATTTTAACGAAACTATAATTAACGACGAAAAAACTGGTGGAGGAAGAAAAAACTTCGTATCGCCTTTACTACAGGGCACGAGTTCGTTTCATTTGCGTCAACACGACGAAAGGTAAGTCGTTATTACTTTTACGAGCAAGTTTCATGATTTTGCTCGCTACCTCCCTCGGCGTGTGCATTTCGCATCGTTTGCGGCTATAATCAATTTTTTAAGTTCCTTATTACGAAAAAACGTACCCACATGAAGGTAGTTTCTGATTTTTAATTAGATTTTTTGATCGGAAGTACACTTTCCTTGCACGCTTTTCATTTTTTTCTTCTCGAATCTGACCAATATTCTCAACAATTGCAACTTATGGGTGGTCTTAAAACTAAATGAATGAATACAAACTACAGAACAGCCGGTAGCCTTTGTCTTGTTGAAAGTTGAAAACAAGTTTCGATCATCATCGTCGTAACAAACTTTTAACAATGTTTACACCGTGCGCGAGGCAAATTGCTCTAAAAACAAATATATGCCCCGATTTTCGATGAGAAAAACAAAAAATGTGTCAGCTTTTTAATTTTTAGTACCAAAGCTAGCGATATTTGCGGCCAGTGCCCGCGATGTAGCAAACATGGACGTTTCAACAGTTTGCACCCGACTGTCGGTTACTTCAACGACAGCCATTGCTGTCCATGCAGGATATGTCGTCTGCTAAATCCTGCCACGTCCCCCAGTCTAGTGTCGCCTACATCGCTGGAGAAACAAGAATTAGGCGCCCTTTGTCAAGTTTGCGGGCAAAATGGCAAACCTCTGTCGGTCGATGGTCGATGTTCGAGATACAACGCCGCCACTGGTACTTCGTCGGAATTCGAAGTCGAAGGCCACGGCCAGGGTCTGGTGTCGTCTGCGTCGATGGTCGGCGGACCGATAACGTGTCGGGAACAAGGTGTCCAAGTGTCCAAGTGGAGTTTGTCGTCGGTATCTTCCTGCAGCGGTCCTCTTTGTCGAATCTGCCACTCGCCCGGTGATAAAGTCGAATCGTTGATGTCGCCTTGTCGATGCTCTGGGTCGTTGAAGTTTGTTCATATGTCGTGTCTTTTGGTAATGGCGATTTGCCTGCTAGATTCATTTCGACCACACGTGTTTATTTTACAGCGCTGGTTAGAAATATCTAGAAGAAAGCTGCATAGAGCGCCTCATTGCGAATTGTGCGGTTATAAATATCAACGACATAAAATTATGAGAGTAAGGAATTGTTACCAGTTAAATGAAATGCCTCGCAAGTTAGCTAACGACAATATTTTTTTAGTTTCGTCGATTCCAATGTCCGCCGTGTAGTCAACGAGATAAATTTCTTCATATTACTTTCGTCTTGTCAATTTTAATCATGATAGTCTGCGCTTGTACGACGATAATTTGTTTCAAATCCGATCGTCCAAACAAGTAAGTCCACTGACTAAAATTCACTTGCGAAGTTCGATTGAAAGTAACTTGCAATGTTTGACACATAATTTGCATTTGCAACTCGTTACACCTACCAGTTTCCCAATAAGACCTCGTGTATGATTTCTTCCATGCATTTTGCATGTTTTCTCAGCAGAAATCAAACGGACAAAATCGAGCTGAATGGTCAGGAAATCGTAACGCTTGTATGCGGCGTGATGTTTTTCTGCGCCTTTTTCCTTGCGATGTACGTTCAAGTGAAAGCGCAAGCGACAATCTACAAACTTTTACTACGATTTTGGCTGATGAACCAAGAATGGCAAATCGAAGAATACAGACGGGAAAGAGATATCGAATACACCCAAAAAAAATACAAAACCGATTCAGTATGTTCTTCGGTTTGACAAAATGCATGTAATTCGACTAGCCGTTACAGAAATTCGACATTTTATTATTTCATTGAAAAGCTTTTAAAAAATGTATTTATTTATAAAAGTATTTCTTTAAAAGATTATAATCTGACATGACGTTTTTAAAAATAGAAGATCTTGCATTTTGTACAATAATATTTTGTAATATATGAATGTATTTTTTATATTGACTTTTGATGTTTCTCATTTCGAAGCTTTTTGAAAATAACAAAGTTTTTATGAAACAAAAAAAACACCTCAACCCAGCGGAATATGCTGACAAATTAATCTTATGCACAGATAAGGGTTGCAAAATAATTGAGGAATTTAAAATTGAACTATAGTTGAAAATCAAGAAATTACCCAACCAACCATAGACGAGTCAATTTATTAAAATTGCAGTAAGTCAAAATAATATTGAAAGCAACTTATTTCAAAATTCATTGAACCACTTGTGCTTGGCAATAAATGGCTAATCTTTGGTTTCTTTTTAAACTGAAAGTTCAAAAAAGTAGATTTTTTCGCTTCAACAGGTAATATTTGATGTTATCACATCAAGTCAGAACGCTTTTCTTGTTTTCCTGTTTGACGATCACGGCAGAAAATGCTCACAGACCGAAGATTCCAGTGTCCACCATGCAACAAGCGCGATAAGGCTTGCATGAGACTTCCATAATGCTGATGATTTTGACTATGATATTTTGCGTAATTATTGCCGTAATTCGTGCAAATCTGATCTACCATATAGTATATAGTATACCATATAGTAAGTTACATATTTGACTTAAAAGAAAACTAAAACTAGGCATGCAGCCCCAAGTCCACAAGCGGCATTCAGCAAACAAATAATTCAACTTGCTCTGTCTTGTTAATGAGCCAAAGCTAACCTAAGTGAGTCATTAGGAATGAAAACATTCACCAACTTTCTGTTTCACTTTGCTACCTCATTAGCAGAAGGCAATCGGACAAGATCGAATTGAATGGTGAAGAAATCAGATTGTGGTTTGTAGCGTTGTGGTTGCCGTGGCTTTTATCTTGGTTATTGTCGTCCAAGTAAAAGCCAACGAGACGATATTCTAATTGACGCTGAAATTTTGTTCCAAAAATCGTGAATATTGAAAATAGTGAAAACTTACAAAAACGACACAGTTGTTCGTCAATTTAAAAAGTAAACGTTTTTTTCTCAGACAAATTTAATTGAATCCGTTTGCGGCGCTCGCGCTGAGTAAAACTGACGCCGTTCACGCTTTAAGTTGTCTATTGAATACGTTTTTTCTTTTTACCAAATGTCACCTAATACTTATTAGCTAAAAAAACTAAAAACTAAAAAACATTCAGCATATTCCATTACCGTTCGGTTTATTATCCTGCAAAAAATCCTTAGACAGTTGCTAGAAAAAGTTGTTTTACTTTTTACTCTTAGAAAAGTTGTTTTACATTCAAAATCTTGTTCATTATAGTTTTGCGTAACTTGTTAAAGGAAATCATTTCCAGCAAAAAAATTGAAATATAAGACTTTTGTAGAGGCGATTTTTTACTCTGTCATTAAAAATAAATATAATTACAAAATGTGAACTATATAAAAACTATAATTTCGTCTAATGTGAAACATGAAACCGAAATGGAAAAAATTAACTGTAATTTTGTACATTCAATGATGCAAAGATGTAAATTTTACATACATGGCGCCATAAGAAAATAAGAAAACCAAAATTATATAATCAGATATTAAAAAAAATCAAATTCATGAAAACAATATTGTGACACGATGACGAACTGCTGTTCACACTCTATTTGTTTTGCAATCATCGAATCTAGTAATTTCATGTACCACATGAGAAATCCTAGAAGCATTAGCTTTTTAATAAGTACGCTTTGCATAACATGTTTTTTTTCGGGGTTTTTTGCGTGGCACGAAAATTCAATTGCATAAACGATTTCCAAATCTCAAGTCTGAATATTTATGTAAATTCAATTTCAAGTAATAGTTGCACGTAATTGCACTTCAAAATCTACAGTAGACTTTACTCAAATACAAAATTCACCATGCATCAAGCTTCACCAAGATTCACAAAGATTCACGCACGTTATTTTGTTTGGTGAAGTTAGAATCACGCCACAATTGTGAACTGCAGAAATTTTGCCAATAAATTAGAAAGCCCCAATAATAAAACTTACTATGCCTAAGGCTGGATTACATAATAATTAACTGAAGCTAATATTTTGTTTCTTGAGTACCACTTCGAGCCTCCGCTTCGTTCGAAACGGGCAAAACGAGAGGCGAGAGAAAAAGGAGGAGAGACGGAGTGAAAGAGAAGACTACGCACAAATCGGCTGTCTATGTTGCGAAGCATCGTAATTAGCAAAACGAGAAAGCGAGAGTGAAAAGAGAATGTGAATATGAATGTTTTTCATTTCCTTCGAAATAATATTATAATATACGCTTTTCGAGTAAACGTCCGTCGTCGTGTCGTCGTCTCAATGCATTTTTTTCGAATTTAGTTAGTGGCTGGCGAGCGAAAGAGCGAGCGCAAGCGAGGAAAAAGTGCTAGCTAGCGCCGGCGACTCGATAAAATTCTAATTTGTTGCTCACTTTGAACGAATATTGAAACACGATGGGTGTGTCGGTTAGCAAGGACGCCATCGATGTAAACGAATTGAAACGTCGAAATAAATTCATCGATATGGAATTGAGGAAAGAACAAAAAGCCAATGCGAAAATTATAAAATTACTTCTGTTGGGTAAGAAACAGTACTGAGCCGATTTTTTTTTGTCATCAACTCACTTTCGAGCGATTCTTGGTAGTTTATCGTTCTATTTCGAGCCATGTTTTCACTGTTTAAAAATTGTCTACTGGTCATAGTTTTGGTTTTATAATATTCGTGAAACATTATCTCGACGGATTGCATGATAAAAATTGCTCGTTGAGCAGGTAATTTGGATCATATTAAAGCAAAAATTTGACTAAAATTGATGAATTGCATGTACATCGATCACAATGAGGAAGTCGTAAACTCGATATTTTGTTCGAAATATCTTCTAGAAATCAAAAATTTAGCCGCTCATTGTACCAATTTCTACTCGTTCATTAAATTAGTGAATTTTTTTGTTTTTGTTTTTGTTATTTCTGATTGCTTTTTTGTTTTGTTCGTTGCAGGGGCAGCTGAATGTGGGAAATCGACGATTTTGAAACAAATGAGGTAAATATTTTTGAACGCTGAAAATAAACATTTAGCCGAGAATTTATTTTTTGTATGCTTCCTTGTTAATTTAAAAACAAAATTTCTGTCATCTTACAGGATTTTGCACAGTCAGGGTTTCAGCGAAACTGAAATTCGCCTACAGAAAACGTCCATTTACGGCAATATCTTGTTGTCAGTGACGACAATGCTGCAAGCTATGCAAACTTACAATATTCCTTTTGATGATCCTGAAAGAGAAGTATACGAGTAGAATTTTATTTGTTAATTTGAGTTGTTCAAAATTTCTGCACGATTTCTTACTGGCTAATTACGATTTCTTGTTTCATTCTTATTGATTTTTGGAAGAATTCATAGTAACTCGAGTTTCAGTTATGATTGATTTGTCAATTCGTAGATACTTCTTAAAATATTCATTAAGTAACAGCAAATTTGTCTCACAACTCACTGTCTATAATTTTAAGACGGATTCATTCGTAGTCCGTGGAATGCAAAAATTAGCCGATGGTCACTTCGTATTACCGTACGAAGTTGTATTCGCTGTGAAACGTTTATGGAACGATAGCGGTGTT
This sequence comes from Prionchulus punctatus, assembly GCA_034698125.1. NCBI lineage: Eukaryota > Metazoa > Nematoda > Enoplea > Mononchida > Mononchidae > Prionchulus > Prionchulus punctatus. The sequence goes on from JAQGBA010000932.1 coordinate 11,595, forward strand.
CAAAAAGCTTTCACGAAAGGCAACGAATATCAGCTGCCCGATTCTACGAAATAGTAAGCTCAAAAATGCAATACGATCTCAAAAATTAAAATTCGTCAAAATGTCTGCCAAGCTAGGGGCGTTATCGAGCAAAAAGTAAAACTCACTTAGCTTGCTACTATTTTTGCTCGGATTTTGATCGATGGAGTTTATTTTGTCGAAGATGATGACTGAGTAATTGTTTTCAGTTGGATTGTGATTGATAGTCAGCTTATTTTTGTTTATTTGTCACGAGCTTTGTCATTCGCTTAAAAAATCTGATTCAGATTCTTCTAATTTCGTGGAAAACTAATAATCTGTCTGCACTTGTGATGAAAGTGACATTTCTTCGTTGCCAATCGAGAACTTTGTTTCAACTAGTATTTATGAATATATTTAGCTTTTTGGATGATATCGAACGACTAAGTGCCGCTAATTATGTGCCAACCGATCAAGATATTCTACGATTACGTGTTGCAACGACTGGAATTAACGAAGTGGAATTTCGAAATAAAGAAACAGTCTACAGGTAAGTCGGTCAGAAGTCTACTCTTGAGCGATTTCGAAACAAAAATTGAGTGTATTTTGCTGGTTTTCAAGGGTTTTCGACGTTGGTGGTCAGAGATCAGAGAGGCGAAAGTGGATCCATTGTTTCGATAATGTCAACGCTGTGATTTTCGTTGCAGCGCTCAGCGATTACAACATGAATTTACTCGAGGATGCGAATATGGTGAGCCGTTATTAAATTTAAACTGATCACCTTTTGTAACAAATGCAACCTCGAAATTTGTCTCTTTTACCTCCTTTGCGTATTTATTAATGAACGTAATTAAAGTGAAGTCGCTTCGAGAATATTCGCCGATAATTGCTTTCAATTACAAAACTATCATAAGAGAATATTTCTGCTGCCTACTTGAAAAATGATGCACGTGGTTTGCCAATTCAGGCAGTCGTCCAAGACTCAGCCTCATTTTCGTCATCATAGTTGATTTCAAAAGCAAATTTCCAGTTGGCTTTCGTAATATTCATTGACATTAAATGAAACTGATAAGTCTCCAGAGGGTTTCATGGCGAAATGTTGAAACTTGATTGATTTCATGAGAAAAAATCAAATTTACAATCGTTGAAGTTTACCAATCCAATATTGTTTCGATTTTATTATTTATTTCAGAATCGAATGCACGAATCCGTGCGGCTGTTTGAAACTATCTGCAATTCACAATGGTTCAAAAATACAGCCATGCTATTGTTTTTAAATAAACGCGACGTGTTCGTCGAAAAGCTTCGCAGGTTTCCGATAACAATCGCTTACCCTGATTATAAAGGTAAACAGAATCGTCGTTGGCTAGCGCCGATTTTTTGTTTTTTTTGCAACTTTCTAATTTTTTTAAGGGAAAAGCATGTACGAAGAAGCGTCCAAGTATATTTCGTCGAAATTCCAACAAGCCAATTCCAATAAAGAAAAAGAAGTTTATATTCATAAAACGTGCGCCACTGACACGCAGGATATGGAATTTGTATTTCAAGCCTGTTTCGACATTATCTGTCAAGCGTGTATGCAAAGAAGCGGATTAATGTGAATTTTTTGTTTTATTTGAGTCTTATTAGTAAAAATTAGTTTTTATGTAAAATACATATTTTCTATGACGATTGAAATATTTTGAAATTTATTTGGCACTCCGTTCACTTTTTTCTGCTTTTCTGCCCTCGGCCTTGTAAATTTCTTCAGTTCAATCAAGTTTCAAATAAAATTTTATTGCAGAAAGGATATACAACAGATGAAATGAGAAAGCTGGAAGGAATAACTCTTCAACAAACAAGTTTTGTGCACTGTCTATCTTCTATTTCTGCTTCTTCGAGGTTTTTCCCGTCTGATGTGCCAGATTTTGACTAGTATCAGCGAAGCGAATGAAAGGAGGAAGATGATTAAACTGAAAAACAATTTCTCGCATAATTTCATCGAAATGTGAACACATTTGAAATCATAAATGGCACTTACACAATCGCCCAAATTGGCAAGACAAATATTTTACCCGGGACGTAATAATGATCGGATGTCCTCAAAGATGGTAAAGTTGATAATTCGACATCGTATCGCGATTCATTCGTATATTGCATTATTAAATTCAAATTTGATAATGAATGATTATTCTTAACGGATTCATTTTTACTTTCATCAAAAACCAAGGCTGAGTCAAAATTAACTAACATTTTCACTGGCTATAGGAAGATTTTTGAACAGGTTTCTTCAATGAATTTGTTTCAGACGATTTTTAATTAAAAAAAAGAACATTTTCCAATTTATCTAAAACTGAAGGGAATTCTTTTTTCGGATTCATCGCCGCAAGATAACTCTTCTTAAATTGAATGAAGTAATTAAAATCAATCAGGATTTTCAAATCTGTTGTTGCTCATGATGAGGGAACAGTTCAAATTGCACTTGTTTTTTTGTGTCGGTCTTGACATTTTCTACTTGTTTTTGTTGCATTGTTTTCAATATACCAATTCAAATTTTAGTGGTAAAGGTTAAACTAATCTATTTACATATTTTATGCTGTTTAGCTATCAATATTTTTCTTTTCTTTTGAATAATTTAGTGCTTAGAACTCTAAATAAGGGTCGACTATACATAATAGCTATACTGTACATTATTCTCTATTTTGCTATTTGATATTCACGTTAGCTATTCCATATTTTGCTTGCTTTGTATAATTTAAATGTTGGTGACGTTGTTTTATGCCGTTCATAAAGTTTAAAAATTATGTCTTTAACATTTTCGTTAATTTCAAATTGTTTATTTTCAAGTAACTTAAATCAAAAATTGCTGTGGAAGCGCAGCAGAATATCTGCAGAGTATTTGTCCAAAAATCATGGTTCAAAATTTCCTGTTTTTCGAAAACTACGAAATGGTGCTACATACAGTTTATTTTTTTACAATAAATTTTACAATAATTAATTTTACTTGAAAGAGCATGAAATAGAGATGAAATGCGTTGAATATCAAGTACTATACAAGTAAAATTCAGTTACGTAAAATTTAATTTGCCACTTCGCATACTGAAAACCGTACATAAAGGGTTATCAAATAAGCACTATATATTTTTGTAAAACGTCATAGTACCCTTGTTTTTTTCTGATTCCCACGAAAATTGATATTTTTGTTCAGTATTGTTTGGCAAATCATCATGGAAAGATACACAGTTGCACAGCGTATAGAAATTGTTAAAATTTATTACAAAAATAGTGAATCTATAGGGGCTACGTTTCGCTCATTACGTGAAATTTATGGTCAACATAATCGACCTACAGAGCTTACTATTCGTAATTTAATTCAAAAATTCGAGTCAAATGGTAGTGTTTGTGATGTCATGAAATCATTGGTTTACTCCAATAAACCACAAACACTCAATGACCTTAAAACCAACATTATTCATGTCATTGGTGAAATAAGTGCTGGTTTATGTAGAAAAGTGACCAAAAATTGGTGTTCCAGAATCGAATTTTTAAAAAAATCCAGAGGTGGTCATTTACGGGAAATTATTTTTAAATAAAAATGTCATGAACCAATATTTAAAATTAAAAAAAAACACATTGATATCTTATACCATTTTGTTTTTATTTCAAATTAAAAATATATAGTGCTTATTTGATAACCCTTTATCAATGTTTGGAAGTGTAGCGTATGCTCATATTTGTATTCCTTTATTATGTTAAAAGTTACTTTATGCTTATTGCAATTCCCATACGTCTGCTAGACTATTTATGTTTCACGAAACTAGCTAGTGCACCGACACTTTATATACTATACTATAGTAGTTGCTTTGTCAGTAAAATTATATCGGCTTCAATTGGGTACACGGACATTTGTATCGCATATGTATAGTCATGTCATGTCATGTATATCAGGAAGTGTAAGTTTTTCCTGCGCAAAATGGCTAAATTAACTTTATATAAATGTTATAAACATACCTTGCGGTACCTGATAGAGAATTTTTAATACTCTTTCAAATTAATTTAAAAATGTTGACCTTGTAAAAAGTTATTATTATAGTATACGAATAAATTATACCCCCCGCTTTCCTCGAATTTCAACCATGATTTTTGTTTACAAGGAAAGTATCAAAGATAATTGTTTTTGTTTTTAAACATGCAAATCGGATATTCTGATACAGAATTTAATCCTCTTTCTAACAAAAACCCGATGAAATAATATTCAGCCTGTAAGTAGTTAAAAGAAAGAGCTGACAATAGCACTTTTTGGTGTATCCAAACAATTGAGATTTTCAAATATGTTGAAAACGTAAAACGAAAAAATAAAAAAAACGGATGGTTTTGGCGGGAAAGAATTTTTGCAGATTTTTATATGTCTTATCGTCTTCTAGAATATGCCAAATTTCCCTAAATCGGAAACCATGTCACAGGACTTTCTGCCTAAGTTTACAGAAATGGCACGCAAAATGTTCAACCTCCTCTCCCCGTGTCATGTAAGTCACTTTTGCTAGGACGCCCCTTAACGCTGAAAATTATGAAAATTTTGCACTTGTAACTTGTAACTTTTGATTTGAATTAAACGGATATGCTGTTACACATTTATTATTTATTAGCAGCAGTACAACTTTTTTGTTCATTAGTGATACCAACAAATTTTCAAATCCAAAATTTAAAACGATTTTTAAGGGTATGAAAGGTAAAGTCCATTCTCAATTGCAAACTCAAAAAGTTACGGTTAAATGATTTGCAGGTATGGCGGAAGGCACAGTTTTGAACCACTTACACGTTACAAAATGATCCACTATGTCTGCTAAAATGACGAAATACTATAATAATTGAAATACTTTATAACGTGTGAGCGGGTCAGTACTGTGTTTCCGTCGTGCTTGCACATCATTCTTACTGTCATTTTTTTGAGTTTGCAATTGTGAAAGGACTATAGGATATTGACCCGCAGCACACAAGCGAGAACAAGCGGACAGCATGATGTGAATATGATTACAAATTTACTTTTAATACTTTTAATAACACTTAAAAAAATCAATGGAATAAGTATTGCGACTTTAAGACGATTATAGTTCTACTTCGATTTAGTTTTGACTTTTTTTGCTGATCGATTTCATCATGAGCCTAACCTGAAAAATCGCTCTTATGTCAAGCAATTTTCAGTCAACTTTCAGAGATCAAAGCGATGAGAAAATGTGTTTCCAATCAAATCGTCAGATATAAACGTATGACTTGTGTTGCGGTCGTTTTTTATTGAATGCCATCTACTTTTCCGTTCAGCAGGCAGATATTCGTTAATTATCCTCGATTATTTGTATTGGCATTTGCCCATTTAATTCTCTTGAAATTAAACAAGCCATAAATTACTCGATCTTGAGGGACGCTTTCTGGAACCAAAGTCAAGGTTTTCATAAATATGGAGAAAGTGTCTCCGTCGAACTACCCTTACATGTTCGACATAGATTCTCAATGGCCTGCTGCTAAATGTTTTCGACCGGCTGGCAATCAAACTGTAGCTTTGCATTCACAACAAACCCGCGCAAATGATTTGCGTAAACTCACTAATAATCAAGTTATTTCCTTGTCTAGTCCTTTCACAACTGCGACTGGAACAGAAGTAAAGTAATCTAACAATTGAATTCAATTCAGATATTAATTGTCGAGCTTGCAGTTAGATTGTATGTGTCTGTATGTATCATCCTGCATGCTTAAAATCAATGTATGAATATTGATAGTGAATTTTAACTATAGGTTTACTGTACCTTTATTCCAGTCGCTGATGTGAACGAACTGTAATAAAACGCAACATTTTATTTCACTGACCTATTGCGATAGCGACTGCTTTCTGCTTTCTGCGTTCTGCTCTTCGTTTCGTCTGCGACGCAGGATGGCATTTCTCCTTCTCTAAATTTTATTCATTATATTATCATAATTTGCGTAATAAATTCATCACACTCACCAGAAATTCATCAGAAAAACTTGTTTTGCGTAAATGTTTGTATGTTGTCCATAGCCGGAATCAACGACATGATCGGTTCGAATGATTCTGGAAGTACCGTATTCGCTCGATTAGTTCCCTAGGGAATTAAGATTTTCAGAAGGCCAAATAGGGGGAATTATTCGAGAGGGGAATTATTCGAGATGGGGAATTAAAATTTTCAATGCATTTATAAGTTTTGTGTCACATTCAAGATTGCATGCCCAGAGATAAATTTACATATTATACAGAATCTCTATTCTACTATTTTTTATTCCATACCCACGCGACATAAAAAGGCGCACCATCAAATCCAAAGATAAAATCATGTTTACCTCAAATCTGATCTGTACGGTATGTACGTACAGTATGGGCTGTACAGTGTGCACAATTGTGTCTATGGTAAGGGAACTATTCGAGATGGGGAATTAAGATTTTCAGATTCTGAAAAAGAGGGGAACTATTCGAGAGGGGAACTATTCAAGACTGGGGAACTAATCGAGCGAATACGGTACTTGCTTATGATGGGACAAAATCTGAGTGTTAACTTTGCACGCACTTATCAAGACGACCAGGCGTGCTATTTTTTGATTACTTCAGCTAAACGTGGTGCAAGTAGCTATGAACCACAAAGTCTGAGGGGTTTCGACTCAGCAATATTCGTAATAATTGCTGATAATAAAAAGAGATATCACGAGTTCAAAATCGGATTCCATAAAATAGTCAGCCTCATCAAAAACGATGTAACGGCAAGAGTCTTAGGTTATTCTACATTTGTGAATACACGGCCGGGAGTATCGATCCTAATGTCACCATTTTCTGTTTGTACATACATGGACGGTCCCCCGCCGATAACAAAATTAAGTTCAACAACTGAATCTACAAGATAAAATTAGTCAATATTGCGGTATGATCATAGTGTGATTACCATACTTAAAACTAATCTTTTTGAATCCATGAATATTTGAATGGATAATTCGTGAGTGGAGACCAAAATTACTGCAAAGGATTTTCGACGTCTCGATTTGTTGATCAAAATGCCTTCATACAAAAATGTTGACAAAATTGGCAAGAGATAAGCTGCCTGTAAGTGAGGAAGTGAAATCGGTCGAAGTTTGAAATAGTACTTGCATTTGTGCACAGTGCACACTGAATGCACCGTTTTTCCAGTGCTGGTTGGTGAAGATACAATTACATTGGTGCCATTATTAACATAAGGAATAGAATACTTTTGAACATCCGTAAGTTCCGTTCAGCCCATTTCGTTTAAATTTAAGTTTATTATAGTACGCATCTCAGCATCGGATATTGCGTTATAAAAGCAAATACCAGTAATTAATTTTGCATTAACGACGATGTACACTAACTTACTCATTAAACAAACATTAAGAAACGAATATCATAATACCAAAACAGTCTTAATACCTAACATAATACCAACTTTTCAAGAGTTTGCCATTGTGAGTCGATATTGGAGGTTCGCATTCCAATGTTTCCATATATTCACTGACAGGAATTTTTTTCTCATTTCGAACATCGCCATCCGTCACTTCGTGCGCTTCAGGATATTTTCTGAGCCTGAAAACTCTGGGCGGATACTTCTTCTTGTTCTTCATCTTTTTAACCCAGAAGATAAACTTCATAAAGCTTTATCGAGTTCCGTAGGTCAGATATTGCAGATAATCTGAAAATATGTGATTAGACATGTCTAGCGACAAGAAAGCTGTTATGCTTGGGAAAAACTAGAAAACTAACAATATAATTGTAACTATTCTGTGAGGGGACATTAGATTTGTCTGTCATCAAGTATTGTTTATATTAAAGAAAAACTATGGTGACTATTAAATATGCATAGACGAGACGAACCAAGTAAACATTTGATGAAACATTGATACCTCAAGGGTTTATGAAATGTCTTCTATAACGCGATCACATGTAAAAAACTGTGATAGATCTGGAGGAAAGAACCACAACTTTTGACATGATATCCGTTAATAAAATAGAAACCTTATTTTGAAATAGCGACAGCTAACTAAACCACAGCATAAAATGAACTGAAAAAGTGCCACCATGATTGTTTTTGCAAGCAACTAATTTGTTTGAGTACCGCAAACTGTGCCTATTGATTTCGTGTGACAACAGGAACCAAACAACAATCCTGATTTAGGATCCATTCAGAATTATTTTACTGTCATAATCATTTTAATAAATCAGCTCTTAAGCAAAACCACTACGAAAGACATTTAGAAAATTGTAATCTACCCCAAAAACAAATAGTAAATTTTTATTATTCCACCCACTTTTTGGAAACCTTTAATCTTCTTTTCTCCTGCGGATTCTTCTTTTCTAAATCCAAGAAATGCAATTGTTTTTATAAATTGTTAACTCTATAGTTAGTTAAATGACCAAAAGCATACCAAATAATATTCGAAATTCTTTTTTCCAGCGTAAATTGATTTAAACTGTCCGTATCCACGAATTTTTGAAGCGATATCTTCGAAAAACTTTGGAATTTCTTGTTTCGCGTAAGCCATAACCTGAACGCAAGCAAATATTAATTGCACAGGTGATAATTCACCGATGTTCGCATTTACTTCAACCAAATGAGGTGCAATCCTATTATCTGCATCGCATTGCGGGTGGTAAAAACTCGTCGCCTTTCCGATGTTTCCAATTCTTCCGGTGCGACCAATTCGCTGAACATAATCTTCAATTTTAAGAGGCAGATCGTAATTAATTACGTGATCAACTCCGAATATATCCAACCCGCGAGAAGCCACATCAGATACGATTAAAATAGGATACACACCGTTTCTGAAATTCGTCAATCGTTCTTCACGAATTTCTTGTTTCAAATCTCTGGAAGTATATCATAAATTAATCATGATTGTACAAGAGTGGAAAAAGCAAGCAGCTTACCCGTGCAAAATATCAAACATTTCAACTGGGATTCCCGCGTTAATCAACGGAGAAAACATTTTATTGATATGAAACTTACGATTTACAAACACCAAAGTTTTGCATTCGAACGTGCCATCTAAAACAGAATCATCACTTTTTCCTGTAGTCGATAAATTATGCATACAACTATGGCTGAGAAACCAATTTCTGTACCTTGTTTGACCAACGACGAGGCGATATCTTCTTTCAACAATTCCACAATTTTGTCGCGTCTTTCCGAAATCGGCACAAGTTTTACTAACTGATCCACATCTTTGTTAGCGCAGCTGACTTGATCGAAAATCAACGCCGAGTAATTCGAATCAACGAGAAATATCTCAAACAAGATTTCCAAGCTTTTCACTGAATATGTCGCCGAGAAAAACAAAGTTTGTCGGCTCGCATTTTTGCAAAAGTAGTAGTAATGCTGCATGATCTTGTGAACGCTCTGGGGGAAATCAGATTCCATTAATCTGTCGGCTTCGTCCAAAACGACGTATCGACAGTAAGTCAAATCCAATCGACGTTTTTCGATGATGCTTAACACTCGTCCTGGCGTACCGATCAAAATGTCGCAGCCAGTTTGAATTTGGTACGAAGTTTTATTTGTATCAGCTCTACCGCCGAACGCGATATTCACTTTGATATTGGAATTAAGCACGAAACGCCTGGCATCTTGAAAGATTTGAATGGCCAATTCACGGGTTGGCGCAATGACCAAGGCGA
>JAQGBA010000933.1:0-21243 GCA_034698125.1 Prionchulus punctatus
GCGCAAAATTCTGCATCGAATGATCTATTTCCCGTCTTGATCAGAGAGTATCACTTCGCGACCTTTCCTCGTTAGTTGAATTTTTCAGAATCAAATAAAATTAAAACAAATTTTAATGACACAAAACAAAATTCTACTTCTTTCGGTCAAGAGAAAAATAAAGAGACGCTATATTTCCCTATTTCCCCAAAGGATTTACTTGAATGAAGTTGTGACATTATTTACTTACCTAGCTAATTTGTTTTCAAAGAGAAATAAAATTCAAACTTGTATACAGTATGTGCCTTCTTTGCTATGTTACAAGTTACTTGATGCAGATTCAGTTATCTGGATTTCTGGTGATCACTGTATTCAAGATCATTGTGCCAATTTTACGATGGCTGACTATAATAGTAGGCCAACTGAAACAGAAAATTTCTAAGTTATCAAATGGTTATCTAATTTCTAATGGCTACAATCAGCGTGGAAGAACTTTCTGTTCTGTTCATAGGTTACTCCGGATTTTGCACACAATTTAAGCCATCATTTTTATTTTAATTAACTTGATGTCTTGATTTTTGTATTTTTCTCGAACTCTAGTCTGGTCTATTTATATTATTTATTCTTTGATATCTTTATTATTTTTATATTATTTTATTATCTTTATAGTATATTCGGCAAGTTGAATTCCCGCGCCAAAAGCGGTTGCAGCATATGATCAATTTCGCAAGTCATCAAGAGGCGACTTACATTTTTATGTTGTTTAACTTCGTACGAAGTATTGAAACTACGCTTTGATCGAGAAAGACAAAACACAACTTTTATCAACAACACAAAGGTAAGATTGAACTTGTTTTTTTCACTTTTATCAGCTATTCGTTGTCCTCAACTTAAGAAATGCTGAATCACAATACGTTGACAAAAGTCTGGAGCATTATATTTTGAATCAAAACTGAGAGATGAGCGGAGTACTAGAGAAACCATCTGGTAGCGCATTAGAATGTCCTGTCTGTTTCGAGCGACTTCGCTCTGCCAAAATACTGGATTGTGGCCACACTTTATGTGAAAAATGTTGCGAAAAACTGTATGAAACAGATACTGGTGTTCTTTGCCCTTGTTGCCAACAGCTGACAGCTAAACAATCGAGTGAATTAAAGCGCAATTATGCGTTGCAAGTAAGTCACATTTGAGTTTTTTCTGGACCTAAGCCGATTTTAAAACTAATGATATTACATTATCGTAATCGATGTCATTAAATAGGAGGCTGTTTGTCACGATGACGAAAGGGCGGCCCGAAAATTTCCATGCTTTCGCTGCAAACGAAAGACGAATAATGAGGATTTCATTTCATGCGATACATGCAAAGTCGATATCTGTCTAAGATGCGGTGTATTGTCGCATAAAAGTCATACTTTGGTCGCAATTGATGATTTTTGGGAAAAACAGAAAATACAATTTGAAAACAAGCGAAAGCCTGTCGACGATCGTTTCGAAATAGTCAATAGTCGAACTGAAGCGCAGCAGCAGAAACTGATGACTGACATGGCAACTTGGTTACGCACTGTTAACAATAGCATTGTGGACAAGAGCACAGAATTTTCGGATGTTCTTGCGTAAGTAACGTACCCTAAATCCATTTAGTTTTTCAACAATCCCTCTCTACAATTCCATGTTTGTATAATACTGTATTTATGCTCTTATGAGCCACATCTTGAACTCGTAGAATCCTTCTTCTAGATGGGTGACAGAAACGTATAAACATGGGCTGGTTAGTAGTGAAAAAATACATAGTCCCAAATTTTAGACAATTAAATGAAAAATTACGTCTCATCAGTTTGACCCAATATATCAATGAACAATCGCTCGGGGAGATTTCGTAAGTTTCAGTTTTTTGACAAACATTTTCGTACGTTGAGTTAACTATGCAACTCTTGCAGCGCACTTGAAAAGACTTATAAAGGAATATGTGATTTCGACCGAAATCAGACTTTTTTGCTGGAAAAGTTGTCAAATTTCGTAAATATTACTGAAACGTTTGATCAAGACTTGAAGACTCAGAAGCCGTTGAATCAGATTAAAAATGGTAAATAATGTAAATTCACAGTTTTGGGTTTAACCTTGTTTAACCTCTCATCGTAGGAGCTTGGGTAACAGTTGTCTATGATGATACCATGGGGTACGCTGCTTTGGTGTTGTGCCACTCATTGAAACGTGTCGGCACCATTTGGAAAACGCATGTCATTGTTTCATCATCAGTTAGTGAACAAATCAAGTAAATGGCGACTAGTTTTGATTTTTTTTAAATGTATACTTCGAATGTTAGATCAGCAGATATTTTCAGGGAATATTTAGCCAATACTTACGATGATTTAACACTTAGAGAGGTTGTGGATGTAAAGAATGACGAAAGAATATTGAAGAAAATCACGTATATGAAGTTTTACTGCTGGTGTTCATTGCAATACGAAAAATGCGTCTTTATTAAATGCGATTGTTTTGTAAGCAACCGTTTAAAGTTTTGAAAAGCTCATCAACTGTTATGAGGCTGCATTTCAGGTGATGCAAAACTGCGACGAGCTATTTAACTATTCTGAATTCTCTGCTGCTGCAGATGTCAAATGGCCCGACATGTTCAATTCTGGAGTTTTTGTTTTTGTTCCTTCCCAGGAAACTTATGATGCATTAAAAGAGTACGACATTACGAATTGCATCATTCATGGTGAGTCAAATTTCAGCACGGAAATTAAGAAAGTGGCTTTTCATTAGACATTGCAGATGCATTGCATTACAGTGCAGAAGGAGAGCAAAGAGTTTTAAACGGATTTTTTAATTCATGGGCAACCAATGGTCTGTCTCATAGACTGCCTTTCAAGTACAATATGAGCTCCGACATCTTTTACATAGATAAAAGGTACAATTTAACAATTTATTGTTAGCCCTTACCCTCCATGTCCTCATCTGCTGTTTTAGTCTTGCCGCAGGCGTAAAAATCGTCCAGTTTTTATACGAAGTGTGCAAACCATGGAATCATTGTATCGATAATGAATTCAAACTATTGAACAAAGTAGGTGTCGTTAATGTCGAATACGTTCAACAATGGTGGAGCACATTTGCTGAAGATGTTGTTCCTCGTTTAAAACCTGAACATAAATCGTTCTTTAAAACTATTAAAAGTTAAAATTTTATTGTTTTTCATTTTCACCATCTACTTTTTCTTCTTCAGTCCATTTTTTGTTGGATTACTTTATGAATTAAAAAAATGTCCACAATAAGGTTTTGTAATCGGATTACGTGCGTGTCATTTTAAGTAAAAATAATTCGTCCACAGCTTTAGATGAACGGATGTAGAAAAAACTGGACTACAGTGAGCCGGATGAGAGAGAGTCTTTACACTTTTTACACTTTGCTTGACTGTACTAAACTTGACTGCATTGGAGTTGACTGTACTAAATTCTCGAGTGGGGCGCAAAAATAATTTTCTGAGATTTTGTGATAAAATAGATGTCATTTTTTTTAATCCCGGCACTTCCCCACTCCCTTATCATGATATTTTTCTCAATGACCCCCCCCCCCCTTCTTGCATACTGCCAATCATGTATGGCCCTTAAGATAATTTCAAAACCTACAGACGCCAGGGAATAAATTGTATGCGCTACACGGAACTTAGATTGCGATGCACGCCAAATTTTCGATTGGTACGCGTATATATCAAAATAGCAGGCTATCTATACCTGTACTTGCGAATCAACATTAAAATACGTGTTTCACTTTCGCAAACTACGTTCCGTATAACTCGTTTTAAAGATTTTGAAACTTTATTGCTAGCTTTATATTTGTTTATTAAGAATTAAAAAATAAAATAATGAATTTAATAATGAACAGTATCTGGTTGTGAATCCCTTTGTGAATCCCCGTCATGAACTCTTTTTGACAACTTTGCAACAGATTCCGTACTGTTTCACAGTTTTAAAAGGTTTCGGTTGTGTACATGCAAAATTCTTCGGGCACGTAAATAATGGACTGTCGAACATGCATAATTGAGGCGTGCCAGGGATTTGAAAAGAAAAATCAGCATCATTGGGACATGGAACTGAAATGAATTGTAGCTTGATGTTCAGGCAAAAGCAAACAATTCACATTAAAAATAGAAAATCATTAGAGGAAACTGTAATAAATTTTTACTTATATCGGAGCAGCATTGACCGCCGCTGCAACTGTAGCCGCCTGGACAAACACTAGAATCTTTGCAGGCCAAGATGTTTCCAGGTGATGTAGCACTTGTACCATTTCTGTACGTCGGTTTGTTCGATGGACAAGCTAAAGAACAACGTTTTATCCAAAACAAAAAACAAAACTCGGCGTGGACATACAACGTACCCTTAACAGCAACATATAGAAATATAGCGCAGAAAATTAATTTTTTGTACATTTTTGGTCAACAAAGCAAAATTGCATAAGACACTATGATTGCTGTTATAAAACTTTCCATTTAAGTAACAAATTGAACAGGGCATATAAACAAATATTCCACTTTGTCGCGCATCTGCCTCGTCTGTTCACATAATTTCGATGAACTATGACGCAACAATATTAGTTCACCTAAAACAACTTAATATCTTGCCAGAATTGACAAAGTAAAACAAATAAGTGGGAAGTTAAAAACAAAAAATACTCAGTCACCCACGAAAACAATGACAATTTCGGGATTAAGTGCAAACCTGAATGTTTAACGTTCTAAATAACTCAATAAACTTTTTTTTTTTAATACTTTTTTAATGTTTTGTAATACTTTAATAAAAGGCTGAAGTCAAATTATTGCATTTTCATTGGGTAAACTTGTAAGCGCATAATTCAGTACATAACAACGGATTTTCTGGCAACTGTGTTTACAGGTTTAGTTACAATGTGTTTGGGGATATTTTAGCGCTAAAAGAGGAAGAGTCAAACGGTATGTATTTGTTTTTGTAAGCTAGCAACCGAAGGAGGCTTGGTTTGTGAGAAAACCTATGTTATTTTATCCATTAAGGCCGATCGCTAAAATTCACAAATCAAATCCCGTTCTGTGATACATACGCACAGCCGATGCAGCAAAAGTCTCATTGCCTCAATGAAATTTCACTTTATTGTGTTTCGAATGGGCCTAGCCGTGGGGTATTTTTTGGTGGAGCGAGGATAATATTAGAAAGTATGAGAAATTTTCAGCCAGCGCTCGTCGCCAGCCAGCCCAAATTATTTATAATTTCTTACGTTTTGTATGCAAGACTTATTTTTATATAATTTAAATAAGTTGAAATGTTCTTTTCGATCTCAATTGGAGCAATCTACATAACTAAGAATTACTTGGAGTTGAAAACAAGTTATAAGAATACTCTGAAAATTTTTAAAAAAGGCGCCTATCGGTATTATTATTTTTGCCATCATTCGAAACAACAAATAGCATCACCCACAAGAACTCTGAGGTGTCCTCGAAAAAACAAACAAAATTCAAACACATGCTAAAATTTTAATTAGTGTTATCAAAAGCGGCCAACGACTGATGTTCCACTTTCAGTTCGCAGCTTCAGACTTTAATATGTATTCATCACTCGCCATCTTTTTCTTGTGCGGCGGTTACATACCTCGTCAGTTTGCATTTACCTAGAAAACCTAGAAGTGCCCTGGCGTGCGCCCTATGGCTCATGTTAGTTTTGAATATAAGTTTTGCATATTGCCTAAGCAGAAGGATATGCTTAACAACTATCTATCTCAATACTGTTGCTTTTGAATTATTCGCAGGCTTGTTTATGCAATTTGGGAAATTTGACACCAAACTTTTTTGTGTCACCTTTCCAGATATTACTCAAAGGAGTTACGAAGTGAAATAAAATGTCAACATCTTAAATTAGCTTGCAAATTAACTTGTGTTTTATTCATTCCGATGCAAAGGCATTTCATTTCTATAAAACCATGAGTGACATTAAATTAAATTGAACTGCACTTAAATCGACCTAAATTGTTTCTTCGTAAATCGTTATACTTTAATGCTGGCAGACCAACAACGTGCTTCGGATCTCGGTGACAAATGGAAAAATGAAGATAGATTCTTCAATGTCCTGCGGGTATAAAACAATTTAAAAGTTTAAAAGTCAAACCGGTTGCATTCGTATCGACTAAACTTTCAAGTGCAAACGTTTAATGTTACTGACAACCGAAACTTGAAGAAAATAATATTGGTTTTATATTTTTGTATGCCTCAATCGCTTTTTCATCCAAGACAATGCAAATAACTAAAACGGAAAGTAAAGGTAAAAGTAAGGAGCTTTTATGAATTAGCTAGTACTGGCTTGCGTCTTGTTAGTGCAGATAAGGAAACAGGTTTGTTTTTTCATTTTAGCGACTCCGGTTTGCGAAAAATTTAAAAAGTCAACGAATGTCATTTTCGTTATTTTGGCACTGGCAACGTTAGCTATGATTTGCATAGCAGCCGCCACAGCCGAAGGTGAAACGCACGTAGCACCAAAACGAAAGCCGATGTACAAACCGTACTATTACAAACACGGCTATAATCAAACCACGGGCGAAATGCTGAGTCACGCTGAAGTTTTGTACGGCTGCCCTACTCTCAAACAAGGAATGCTCATCACTATGGACGATGGGCCAACTGATACCACAGTTCGAAATTTGGATATCATGAAACGGGCTAACATTACAAGTTTGTTTTTTCTGAGACCATCGAAAATAACAGAGCGCAAGGACGCCGTTCAGAAAATCTTGGCGGACGGACACGAGATTGGATTTCTTATCTCCGACTCAGAGTATTCACTATATTCTAGTGAAGAAGTGATGGATCAAATTTACGATGCTGAGAATGCCTTTCAGAAAATAGTTCCAAATTTCCATCCGAGGTATCTGCGATTTGCAAATGGAGGCATTACGAAAGAGTTTTCCAATGTTACAGCCGCATTAGGTTATACTGTCGTGTTATGGAATGCCGCTACGCAGAGGCTCGATGGTAGCGACCACCAAGCAGATGTTGAGATAGCCAAGAGCTCTTTGGCTCATATTCCGAAAAATGGCGCCATACTTAGCCTCACCGAAACGACGAGGATAACAGACTTGTTATTAGAGCAAATCAAAGATGATTTACCAAAGCCGCTATCTGACCGTTATTTTCACATTAACTTTTTATCGCCCGAAGATTGTTTTGGCAAACAAGTTGAAACCATTGAAGGCTCTTGAAACGGCCCGTTTGTAACTTATTAATCGTTTTTAATTGTTCGTAAAATTCCTCATCCTCATGTATTTATTCGCGTGTTCGCAAACTGCTCATATAAAATTTGTTAATAAAGCATCATAACCTAGCTTCTTTTGTTTTTTATTCACTTGCTCTGTGACGAATTCATATACCAGGCTTACTAGAAGAGTTTTAAAACTTTGAGAAAAAAATTTTACTTTTTTATGGATTACTTTCGAGCGAGCGTTCGCCATAGTGTCGAGCCCGTCCAACACGTAACGTCTAACAATGTTTGCATACATAAAAACGTCGAAGAATAAATGAAAAATGAACGCCACGGAAGACGTCAACTGCAAAAACGATCTCGGCTTTGGAATATGTAAACGTTTTAGAAACGGAATTTTCATCATAGAGAACGAAATTGCTTCGTACGAGGAAGTGTTCTCCCATCGGGTTCCGCGGTAAATTTTTTTTCAATACTTTTGCAAATCATGGGGAGGAAAATTACCGTTCTCGGCGCAGGAAATGCAGGATTTACGTTGGCTTTTCATCTGAGCCATCTCGGCAACGAGGTTGCTTTGTTTGAACATCCTGATTTCAAGCAAGCCATCGAAGGCGTGCAACGAACCGGGGAAATTGTCGCGGTCGAAGAAGAAGGCGGGTTCAAGGCAGTCCTTCATGGAGCTGCTAAAATCCATCTGGCCACTAGCGACATTAAAGAAGCTATTGAATTCGGAGAAGTATTTTGTAATACAGAATCATGTGATTAGCTAGTTGAAATTTTGAATTTTTGCAGGTTGTCGTCATCATCGTACCCGCTTTCGGTCAAGTGCCAATCTTCGAAATGGCCCTACCGTATTTGAAAGAAGAGCAAATATTTATCAGCATGCCGGGTAATTTCGCCTCCCTGCAATATGCAAAAGTATTGAAAGCGAAAGGAATCTCGAAAAAGTTATATTTCGTCGACACGGACAGTATCCCTTATGCGTGCCGAAAGCTTAAAGATAACCAATGTTTTATATCCGGCATGAAACTCATGCTGAACTGCGGCGTCTATCCAGCAGAGGCTACCGATAAGGTGACCGAAATCATTCAACCCATGTTCACTTTGAAATTGAACAAGTGCAAGAATGTCTTGGAAGCCGGCTTTTGCAACATGAACATGATCGTTCATCCTCCGCCCACGTTGCTTAACGCCGGATGGATTGAAGTGGAAGGCGGAAAGTTTTCGTTCTACAGAGATGGATGTTCGCCAGCAGTTTGCAAAGTCATGGACGCTATCGATAACGAGAGGATGGAAATCGCCAAAGCACTCCATTTGACGACTCACAACTTCATGACCATCGACAAAGGTTGGTACGGCGACACTGGAAAAGATAACACGTACGAGCATATTCATTTCGGAGCCTTCCACGGATTCTTTCCTTGTAAGACATTTTGTTTAATTACCCATGAGACACAAAATAGAGCTAGTTTCTGGAATTCGAAAATCAAAAAATTTCATTTGCTAATTTTTTAAGCTCCAACATCGTTAAACAACCGATACGTCGATGAGGACATGGGATATATCCTTGTTCCGATTGCGGAGTATTTGGGAAAACGTTACGGAGTAAAGACCCCGGCTATCGACGCCATGATTTTGCTAGCCGAGATATTAACTGGAAAGAAATTGGTTCCAAAACGAGATTTCGAAGTTGTCGTCAAAGATAATGAGACGGTGGAACAATTGCACGAGAGACTGAACAAATGGTTGCTATAAGCGACGAAAAAAAGTTGTTAGGAACTCAATTTAACTCAATATGTTAAGTTTTGTAGGCTATATGAATTTCGTTTCGCTTGTGTTGAAATGTTACTGGCAAATTGCATTTAACCTGTTTTCAGCTTCACAGATGAATAGAATAAACGAATCTAGAGTCTGGCTACTCCGGCAGGCTCACCTCTGTTACAGAATGATTTTAAACTTGACTTGCAGGTACAAGTATTTTACACGTTTTTACACGTTACACGTTTGCAACGTTATGTGCGCATTGGTTGACAGAAGGGGATTTTATTGAAATCTGTAGGGAAATCTGTTGCGATTTAGAAAAAGCGAATTTTTGGACAAAAAAAATTAAAAAGAGACCTAAAAGGGTTTTAAAATGTAAATGGTGCCCAAAAACAAGAATTTTGCTGTAGATTGATTTTAGAGCATTTTTTGACAAAGTTTTGTCGAAATTTGACGCTTTTCTGTATTTAAAGTTATTTTTAAGAAAATTCAACCCGAAAAAGTCGGCCAAGAGCCTTGCTCTGTAAATTCATGATATTTATTGCGAATAAACAATTTTCGCCTTGCTAATTTGTTTTATGAACTAAAAGTTGTTCGGTTTCGCTTGCGCACATATTAGGGCTAGATTAATTGAAATCCAATGCAGACAAGCTTGGGAATGTGTAAAATATTTTATATATGCAAGTCAAAGCTAAAAATCATTCTGTAACGAAGTTGAGCCTGTCGTAGTAACCAGACTCTAACAACGATTTGAATCTATTTCCTGTTTGAATATCATGAACCAACATGTTAATGATGCTTGTCTGAAGCTGTTCTGAACATAATGCAACTGCTACAAGTTATTTACAACTACTGCAACCTTACCACTTTTTATGATGCATCTACAATTAAAATTGGTTATTTATGACTGTTCGAAGACATTTGCAATTGGAACAAGTTGCACGCACTGCTGTGCAACTAGGCAAAGTTGTCAACAATTACTACAGGTTGTCAACAGGTTGCACTTTGCTTTATTCCGCATTTTGACAAGTTGAATGCGGCAAAAACAATACGGCTAGATGTTTTTATGAACGATAGATACAAGCAAATCTTCAAACGATACATTTTTTTAAAGTAAGTCCGAAATTAGTACTACTGGAATGTTGTGTTTGTTCAGTTGTTCAGTTCAGGACAACTCGAGGTAGGACCATGAATCCATTAAGAATAAAGCAATGAAGTGTGCCACAAACGCCACAAAAGTAAAGCGACATGAATAAATAATGTGCTCTTCGAATAGTCGAAAGTCGGTGATTGACTATTGTGCACTGTTGTTTGATTTCGACTAAACCCTTTGCTACCTTGAGGCGCACAAATATATGCATTGCCCATAATTTTTCTACTACCCGAACGAATTTAACACAAAACTGTAATCACATTTGTCACAAAACATTTTTCAAAAAAGTAATTTAACTTTTCCCATTTTAAGCGTCCAAGTAAACAAATTTATTACATTTTTAAAACTTGACAACTACTGTATTTATTGTAATGAGAGACGCACCTTTAGTCGCATTTAAAAATAAGAGATGTGTCTCTTATTAGAATAAATATGGTATTCGTTTTTAACATTACAAGTTTGAGAATTAAATTTGAAATCCTCTGATTTAATACAGTAGACTTAATAAGTACTTATCGTCGCCTGCGATGTAAAAATGCCGCTTCCATTTTGAGATTACATTTTATTTCATAACTTAGTTACTCTATGATTTGCTATAACGACACATATAGCTTTTCGTTATATGAAGTATACTCAGACCTCACGAGGTAAACCATGCAGCCGCACGGGTCGGTCGATTGCAATTTTCGCTTTGTCGTTTATTACCCTATATGGTCCGGCCAACTATATATTATTTCAATGGCTATATTGTTCGAAAACAATTTAGATTCAACTGTTTATTGATCCGTCGACGTTTATTGATTATATCTCGAACGATTTTCGGGTGGTTGTTTGCGATTTGGAAGAAAAAGTACGTTTTTTGGACGTGTGGCGAAATTCGAATTTGCAGAAAGAAAATCTTTGGTAATGCGTGATTTGGATACCGATTTCCGGCAATGACGACATTCTAATTAGTTTTTGGTTAGCGAAAACGAACTTGACGGGTAGCCGATGTGAGTAGCAACTTTTCATACACGAAAGATGAGGATTGGGTAGTTTTGTAAAGTGGACTCTTGACACAAAATAACCGTCTTATATAGCTGCTTTTTCCGATTTCCGTCATTAAGTTTGTTCGTTTCGAAAAGAAGATAGAAGACTGGCGATTTATGTTTGATTTTTCGATATAATTGTTGTTTTTTTTCTATTCGTCGAATACGTTGCATTCTTTCAGAATCTAATATGTAATAAACTTAAACTTAGTCAGACCTCGCTGATTCTATCAACAATCTACCAGACTGTATTTCCTCGGAAGTCACCCCTACACAGATGTTATGGCGATTTGGCAAACTGGTAGAGATGATCGGATCAATTCTGAATAACGTGATACCATTCTTAAAAGTATTTCAGTATTTCAGGTGTAATTCCAACCATGTCAGGTAATTTAAAGAAAAACTGTTGCACTAAACAATACGATCGAAACAACATGAATCAAAAAAACAATGTTGGCAAGTGTGGTTTAAGCACTGCGTGCTTTGTTAACAGTATAAAGGGGTTATAAATGAAGCTTGCATAACAACATTATAATCAGTTGGCTAACATCTAGCAACTCCAATAATATTCAACCAGTGAAATTTTGGGGTCCAATTTTAGGACAATTGCATGGCGTCGGCTGCATTTTGACCAAAATCATTGCGTATGTGACAATACCGCTGGTGAACTTTAACAAAAAACTTTTTGCTTGTGACATATTGACAACCAACAATTACTGTTTTTTACCGTTAACAAAAGACCACGTTCCATTATTGAAATTCTCCAAATGGATATTCCCCAGTTGAATTGAGTTTGAACTCTCTGTACAACCTGGTCAACCTGCAAAAACCATTCCTCAAATTTTGTTACAAAACACAAAATTCCAGACATTCTTACCAAATATTTCACATCTGCTGACGAGGGAAATAATGACAAAACTAATGGCACTAGCCGACGTGCTGCTTCGTTAGTCGACCACCCGCAACAACAGAACACGAGCAAATACGCCACAGCAGCCATCACCTGTACACCTGTCCATATCAAGATGTAATACTTCCCGATTCGAATGTGGTACGGAACGCTGCTAGCTGTATGAAATAAATCCTTGACTTCGGTCATGTAATGCAAACTACTACATAGCACGCCCAGGGTCATGAATATGGAAAAGAAAATGAAATGATTGAAATAGCAGCCCAACAAGAATACAGCTTTTGTTAATTTCTTCCACAGGCAAACGTAATCTTTCAATGGAATAGCAAGTGCTGCATTGGTATTGTTGATCGGCACGATATTCATTTCAAATTGCATATTCAGATAGTCAAACCATCTGCACAAGATAGATAGGTTTAAATAGTAGAAATACAAGGGCATCATTTGCCACAAGGTCAGCATCGGAACCAAAATTAGCGACAAATCCGAAAGCCAGCTAGCGCCCATACGCTCCTTCAATAGCAGATAGAGCGACAACCGTATGCCGAACGGCGTCAAAAAAATGATGACAACCAAAGCCAATACGTGCAAATGTTTATACTTTATTTTCAATCTGTAATCGAACGATCTATTGAAGTGATCATCGATATCGACCAGCAATATTTTGATTTTATCGAACAAGTGTCGGTTGTGAAAAAATACGACCAGGTTAATTAGCGCGTGCAACGGCTTCAGCGCTTGGATAATGAAGGATATTGTTTGATGATGCATTAGACCAAGGTAATGTCTCAGTATGTTTATGTCCTTGGCATTGTTAACGCAAAGTAAAAAGTTGATTGCAATAAACGTAAAGACGTAGACGACCAGGAACCATCGAGTGACTCGGGTTTTGCGTTGTTTAGGATAAATGAAAAATCCGCTAATTTTCATTAGACAGGAAACTGGGTCAAGTTCTCTGAGAATCATTTTATGAGCACAGAAACCCTTCTTACGAGTAATCAAACTTATTTGTCTCGCACAAGATTCTTGAAAACAGACTGTCTCAAAAACTGAACTTTCCCTCAAATCTATGCGCCTTAAACACCGAACGGAATTCGAAAAGCAAGCCAAAGTCGACTATTCATCATGTGGGATTAGGAAACACAACGCGCAATTAACTTCGGATTTACTTTTGAAAATTGTCACGTTTCCAAGAGGCGAGGAGGATTAAAGAATGGAACATTTGATCTGGAACGATTTTTTACAAGATTATGTTTTGCACGTTGCAGAGGCTAGAAGAAAATTTTAACTTCTTTTAAACTTTGCAAAAAGAAAAACCACCGTTCTAAACAATGTAAAAATTTTTATTATTTAGAATTAGTTGTCAAACCAAACACAGCTCTTATTTTTTCAATTTTGTTACCAATTGCTTGTGACAAAATCGAAGGGAGACATAATTCCAAGTAAAGTGTACAAGTCTGATCCGAGCTTTATGTCGCAACGACTTGGGGACTGATAAGCGAATATGAAAAAAGGTCCTTGAGCATAGAAAATACGAATATTAATCGAAAATCCATCCCGGCTTGAAAACGAGCGCGGCGCATAGAAGAAAGCAGGTTTGCGAAGGATTTCATCACGACTCGGCGATGGATTGGACAGAAAGCAGTAAGGATATACTGAAAAACAAGTTTCCTATCTTTTGCAACTAATCCAACTTTAATCATAGTATTTTGGACAGCCAATTTATTTCAGTGAACAATAATCAAAAACATGATAAACCCTATTTCCTCAATAGTTAGACCACCCCCCCCTAAAAAGTTAGACCAGGGTCTAACTATTGAATCATGAGTTTTCATTTTTCCTCAGCGAGTTTTTAGCTAGCTACAATCTTTTTACTCAGCAAGTTCAGCTATGTAGAAAAAGGATGAGACTAGCATGTAAAAATGCACACAGGCTAAAAAGAGAGATATTAACGTTATAATGCTGCAAGTCGTTGAAGATGCAAGAAAATATAGAATTAAAAAGATGGGACTAGCCAGTCACATTCTCCGTCGTTATTTTAAAATAATAATAATATCAGGCTGTCGACCGATTTCTATAGACAAATTTTGCACACAAAACCGAAAATTTTAACTGAATGTCGCTATTATGTCGGACTGCATGTTGTGTGAAATGTTGCGTCGTGTGATCAGAAATTTTTTGAATGTCGCATTGAATGTTGCATTGTTAACATACATGTCAGCTGAAATGTCGTCGTGTGATACGGGCTTTACATAGCTCGATTATTCAAATGATATACGAAATTAAAAAGGAAAACGGGAATGGACGATTATTACGAAGGTGAAGTTTGGCGAACGGGAAACCCAATTTTTACAATACTGGTTGACCAATGCCAGCAAATTTTAATCGAACAGTCCAGGAACAAAAAATAGAACTGTGATGTTGTAGTGATTTAAGTGAATTTTCTTATTTGTGATTTTTGTACCATACCGTCAGGCATAAAGCTGGAGTAAACTAACTAAGTATACTTTAGTTTGTTCCAGTTCTTGCAGCTCTTGCAATTTGGTTCGTACATGGTTTGGAAGTAGGAGAAAAATCAATCGATCATTACATTCTGGCAAGTTTGGCGACGTAGAAGCTCTTGATTTACTACAATCTACATTGTTTTCATGCAGCTGATTTCCGGCGATTCGGCGATTCGATTGGTGCGATTGGTTCCGAAAATTGAAAGAATAGATCTTGTGAGATTATGTAATTTGTCAAGGGTTTTTCTATTCTTCATTTCGCCTTTGACTTTAACCTTTTTTGTGTGACGCGCGCTACACTCATTTGTGAATTTGCAATATTAGATTAAATAACAATAGAAGGTTTAAGACACATGTTTATTAAAATCTAAATGGCCTATCTTGTAGAGGAAAAAATTCGAAAAGCATAGTGGGCTTCGTTTTTTCCATTTGGCGAATGATCTTCGAGGACCATTCCAAACTCAAAAAGCCAACTTTTTGAGCCCTATTGCGGTCATTGAAAATTTTTATGCATGTGAACAAATAGGACAGGAAATGAATGGATATATGCAGTTTATTTTGGCAAGGAAAATTAAAATTAATGAAGCCCTCAATGAAGATTCCACAGGATCCAAAACTGTACTTGTTCAAGTTTCTTCGGGATTTACTTTCCTCGGAAGTTAGAGAAATACTGGTGTCTGTTGCTGAATGAAGCATATCGTTGAGCAAAGCAACAAAGCGTTCAGAAATCGTCAAAGAACTTCACAAGCTTCAACTTCACCTCTGTAGGGAAGTTAGTGCTAAAGATTGGAGCGATGTGAGAAAACGATAAAGAAAATTAACTCACAGCTTCACTACTTGGGATAAAAGTGCAGTGATCCAAAAATTAAAAATCACAATCCAAATACAGATATTATTTCTAGCATTCAGCACTTGTCTTCTAATGGGCATACAATTTATTTTGCTAATATGAACGAATCTTTGTCGACGTTGGAACTTTTCGCTCGAGCAAATTTGTTTATTTTGACATGCCTGTAGTTAATGTAAGTTGGGTTACAATTGCCACGGGCTGAAATTTAATTATAATGTAAATTTTTAGAAAAATCAACTCAAAAATTGCTTACGTCGCTTGAAGACGGCAAACTTACAGCAGGATTTCGTTGATTACACAATCGCCTTTATGTTTAAAGTTGAAGACAAAAGTGAAGTATTTGAGGCTATTCAAGTGATAAATCCATCTTCAACTGAGTTTCCGATAAATATTATTCAACCAAAAATAGAGCGTCTAAAAATAAGTCTAAAACTTGTTTTTTAAATTAATAGTTACTGTACACTATGATACTAATATTTCTTTAGATGCTAAAAATGCAAATCTGCGTGTTGTCCGGTCGATCAATTTTCATATTTTTTTTGCATATTTTGCTTAGCCAGTCTCAAATGGAAAAGCATCTTCGAACGGTACAGCTTACGAAGAAATTTCTGATTATATTATGGTAAACTTTATTTCATGGTTTCTATTATCTGTTAGACATAAATGTTTATAAAAGCTCTCACAATAACAAAAAATCACAAGTGATTTAAACATTTCAGTTGTAAGATTCTCACTATCTTGTTAACGAGGCTTCGGAAACTAATCTTGGCACATTTGTATGACATTACTATTGTGAAAATTCTCACAATATATGTAGTTGGTCATCGTAACAAAAACGACGGAGTTTTGCTGCATATGTTTCGATTGTGAGAATTCTCACAATTACAAATGTAAGTTGTTATTGTTTCCAAGTCAGTTTTTTCGAGTAATATTCTCAATCCTTATGGCTAAGTTGTTGGCGCAGCTGATATCGCCTCCAGAGGGAAGCTCAGGCAGTCTGTCATGTTTCCTGCAGGTTCGATGCAAAACTTGTGGAAAATTTGTCAGAAAACTTGTTGAAAAAATCAGAAAAAAGACAGCAATTAGTTTTTGTACACAAACAAACATCAAGTTAAGTTTTTCGGGGGGGGGGGGGGTGCAGTTAAATACCATTTTGGTATGAAACAAAAAATGCTGCACAAGAATACTTACTCAAATTCACAATGTTTGTAATTCAAATTAAATTTCATAAAATAATAGTAAGCAAGCAACACGCAGCCACTGATGCATTCTATATTCAAGAAGGATTTTCGGTAGATGGTATTAAAATGAATATTATTCAGAGCATAGTACAAGTAACATAATCATCATCTTCTTCATTTTCTTCTTGACGTCTACGTTCTTCCTCTTCTTCTTCTTCTTGCCGTCTACGTTCTTCCTCTTCATCTTCATCTTCTTCTTGACGTCTACGTACTTCCTCTTCTTCTTCTTCTTGCCATCTACGTTTTTTCTCTTCTTCTTCTGCAAGGCGCCAATGATACTCTTCCTCCTCTTCTTCTTCAAGTTGTCGTCGCCGCTTCTCTTGTTCTACTTCTTCTTCTTCTTCTTCTTCACGTTGTCGACGCCTATCCTGTTCTTCATCTTCTTCTTCTTCCTCTTCTTGTTCTTGTTCTTCTTCATCTGTTTCTTGTTCATTACCAATTTGACGCTCTACGTAACCTTCCTCTGTCATTGTCTTAGAAGTTTGGTATAATGTAAGTTCTTTCGCTGATTGCAACTAAGAATGAATATTTATCCTCAATCGATCAAGTTGAATTAAATATAATAAAAGATCCTTTCAAAATCTAACTATGGAGCAGTACACACAAATTTTTCAGAAATGCCATGCAACTATTAGTCTCTGTGCTAGAGAAATATTATGACAAATCGAACCTAGTAATTAACATGCTAACAGGCATTCGACGGCTAGCGTTCGTTTAGCTAGCCAATCGTCCATACTAGTGACTGAAGCGGAATAGCAAATGCAATCGTAAGGCAAATCGATCTACGTCTAGCGACTGGTACCCGTCACCCAATGACTCGTGAAGAGCTCGCCATTGGCGGCGTTTTGGAAAAGTGCCTCAAAACGAAAAAAGGCTTCAAAATCAATGTCTTTCGAGGCTGAATAAGCTAGGATTATGAATTTTAACTCGGATGTTTCACCTTTTGCTTGAATTTCATTCCAAACGGCCTATGAAAAGACTCAATGTCTTTTGTCAAAAAAAGAACCTTTTCATGAAAAAATCGTTAAAATGAAAAAAGGCAAGCACCGAGCTAATATAATGAAAAAACTGTACGAGATATGTAGAAAACAGGTGTGGTCGTTTTGGAGTTGTTAAGCTTGAGTTGATTCTTACAGAAAGTCACTCTAACTCGAAAAACGTTACGGTGTGGATTTTCCTTTTTAAAGTGTTGAAAGTGAATTGTTCATACCAATGCAAAATTAATGCTGGTTTGTACTTGTTGCGCGACGTGAAAACTACAATACTTCATCGATATATATTCAATTTCCAATGTCCATCGAGAATATTTTGCTGATGCTTATTTGTAAGAAGCCATTTTACGGAAAGCGGATCAATTACGACTTGACATTTGCGATATTAGAGAGCAATTTTATTCCCTAACTGGAACTCAAAACTGGAAAGTTATGAGTGGAGTTATTGTTAATTTTTCATGGTACAGGATAAAAGATATAAGACAACTGTGGGCTAACGTATAGAGTGCAGGCGCAGGACGAGACAAATGCAAAGCCCTCAGCATTCCTGCTAGCAGACATCAGACCACCATAATGAAGGTGTGGCTAGCAACAATGTAGTTTGCTGAAGAAAAACAAGTGCAAGGGACAGAATTAAAATAGAGTCGAAAATCAACCAAAAACCAAGTGAAAATTCATTATCAAACTGTTTCTTTAATGTTTACGAAACTTACAGGAAATTTACAAACTGTAAATCTTCCCTCAATATTTGAGTGTCGTCCGTCTTAGGGATCTCATAAGTTCTTACGTGTTTATGAAGACAGACACTTGCTGTTTTTTTATTCTTCGAATCGTTCCACAAATGAATGCGCATGTAGCATTTTTGTTAACTTGTACATGCTGAAAGTTAATAAATGATGACTTATGCGCGTTGCCATCCATGGCATGAAGGAACAATGGGGAGGGACTGCCCTATTGGTACTAGTCGTAAAGCCATTCCAAGTCGAGTCGAAAATACGCCAGAGCCGAAGGAGTTGATGCCTTTAACGAGGAATCCGTTTTCGCGCCACCTTCCGTAGTTCAAATAGAAGAAACGAAAATCGAGAAGATTTTGGACGGCGAGCAGGATGGTCAGACTAGATGTCGCTTCAAGAATGCTCTGTCGTGCTCTGTGTCTGATCAACCAGCCGCATCTACCAAAGTCATATCGGATGGATTTCTTCGAGGGACGCCATGGGACGTAGGCTCCCCGGACTTTCACGCTGTACAAGCTCAGTGGATACCAATTTCGATGGAGATGCTCCGGTTCGAAACGAAGTCAATTGTAGCCAATCGGACCAGGATAATTAGTCGACAGCTTCCAGAGTTGTGGTATGTTTTTATGGTCGCGTCACAGCTCAAGCGCAGCCAACTTGCTGTTGATAATTGTTTGCATAGCGGATCGCAGCAGGCGAAATTGTTTCAGTGCATAAGCGTAGGGCCATTAGCCAGCGAGCAGCTACAAGGAAATTAAGAATCATTGAATCATCAACCATAAACAGTAAAAAATAACTGATTATTTTCTTTGTCGTCAGCTTTATGAATGATTTCAATTCTGCAAAATAATAAAAGTCGTTCCACAAGTTATAGCATATGTCCCGCATTTTGTCATTCTGTGTAATTTAAGTTATACATATTATACGCTGCTGTTATACAGCAACACTTAACGTTACAAAAATTATCACCCCCTTTAAGATGAACACCTCGATAAGATGAACGATTTGATTGATCCCCTGGGTGTTCATCTTATCCAGAGTTTACTGTATATAATTACAATAGCCACTGGACAACTATGGTCACTGGTCACCTCGAACCGAATTTTATGTCTTGCGATTGTGTTTCAGAATCGCGCCCGATAAAAGATTATCCAGAGTCGATCCATTGACTAGATGTGAAGGTCCCGTGCAATTCTAGCGCGCCGAGGAAGACGATCCGCTCAGTTTGGATCAATTGTTGAAGAGTGCCAAGGAAGGAAAGAAACGTGGCGGCGATGACGACAGAGAAAGGGAAGGAAAGCGAAAGAAATGATGATTGAATTTTTATTTTTAAATGAAACAACACAAACTTTTTGTATTAGAAAATTTGTTTTTCAACATCGTTTTCACAGTGTTTCACGCGCTGGTTTGCTTTTGTAGACAATAACAATAAACATGAACGTCTTGTGAATAAACAACAACTGCGCAGAGAAAAAGACTGAAAAAGTCAACTGGTTTTCGTCTAATTCACGTGTTTCTTAGAATGTCAGCTCGACACATTTCTCGTACTGCGTGGATCATTGGTTGGTTTTTGACTGTTTCTGAATATGAAAACTTTATTCATGAACTTTATTTATTCATCTACATCATTGACAAGAACAACAAAATCGCCTTCCGCTTTGGTTAAGCTGTGGTGTGTTTCCACAATACCTTCACACTACATTTTCAAGAGGTACAGCGTCTTAATAATTGTTTGCAGAGAAAATCAAGAAGCTGCCCCACCAAATCGAACAACTCGAAAATACGAGGGGCACTCCAAAAGTTTTTAGCTACGCGCGAACCGAATGTCGGCAGCTAGTGTCCTTTTGGATTTGTTAGCAATGACAATCTGTAAGCTTGGCTGCAAAAGCGCGCCGTAAATGGCCTTACCATTTTTGAGAAAATTGAAGCTAATTGATTGCAATTCTACAATTTTTCTAAAAACAAAATTTGAAACATGGAACTTTCAAGAAATGATTTTCGGTTTATGATCTATTATGATTATAAAAAAGGATTAAATTTTCACGAATGCCATGAAACTTTGATCAAAGTTTTGGGAACTGTTGCTCCATGTATAGCAACTGTAAAAAAGTGGCATTCTGAATTCAAACGTGGTCGACAATCCTTCGAAGATGACCATCGATCTGGTCGGCCAGTCGAAGTAGTTACTCCCAAAAATGTGCGTCGCATTTCGCAACTGGTCAAAGGAAATCGAAATATTCCTTACCACGAAATTGAGGTGACTTTAGGCATTGGATCGGCAGTGATTAAAACGATTTTACACGAATATTTGGGCCTTAGGAAAATTGCGAGTCGATGGATCCCTCATTTGCTCACTGATCTGCAAAAACAGCAAGTCAACTGGTGCCAATATATGTCAAAAAAGTTCGACCAAGGGAGATCAAAATTGATCAGCGAGATCGTTACTGGTGATGAAACTTGGATTTACAGCTAGAATCCTGAAACCAAACAGCAATCGACAATTTGGGTCTTTGAAGACGAACCCCCGTCCACCAAAGTCATCAGATCGTGCAGCATCTCAAAGCAAACGGTCGCCATTTTTTTTCGAAAGCAGGGTTTGGTTGCAGCTGTGCCGCTGGTGGAATGAAGGACGGTCAATGCCCAATGATATAGCAAAGTTTGCTTGGCCAAAGTTTTCGAATCGTTGCACCAGCAACGACCAAAGGCCGTCCTTCGAGGCATTTTGCTTCATCACGACAATGCATCTGCGCACGCGGCAGTGGACACTTTGTACTTTTTATTTGATCGCGGCGTCCATTTGGTTTCTCATCCGGCCTACAGTCCAGACCTGGCTCCTTGCGATTTTTATCTATTTCCAGAATTGAAAAAACATTT
>JAQGBA010000934.1:0-21242 GCA_034698125.1 Prionchulus punctatus
GAGATACCGATTGATGTTTGAATGTCCCGGTCCTGATTCGGGTTGAGGTAGGACTTGATGCTTT
Source organism: Prionchulus punctatus (assembly GCA_034698125.1). Classification (NCBI taxonomy): domain Eukaryota; kingdom Metazoa; phylum Nematoda; class Enoplea; order Mononchida; family Mononchidae; genus Prionchulus; species Prionchulus punctatus. The sequence continues at coordinate 65 of JAQGBA010000934.1, forward strand.
GCCGGGGTGAGCACAGATATACATACAGTGTCTACCTGGAAATCAGCTTCTAATTCAGATTGGAATCTGTGGTAGTATCTCTGCCGACATCCAACTCCGGGGTGCTCTCTAAACTTTGCCTCGAAAAGATCGAAAAGATCGCTGGCACTTGCATTTCTTGTTTCACAACCTGCGAAAAAACAATGTGATATTCCATAATTTTCATGCGAATCTAAATTTGTCTGTCCAGGCCTTGAAACTTTTCTCAGGTGTTTTTCAATGTTTTCTTGGAGAAATGTTGAATTAGAGATGACATGCAAATTGACCAATCCGACATGCCGCCCCGTCTCATTTCAAGTTGGTTTGCACAACAGGTCAAAGATGGGCGTCGTGGGTTGTTTGTTAATGTTAATGGAATGTTGGTGATGGTTTTGTCGTAATCGTGTGAAATGGACCACACTCACTGAGTGATGAGAAAAGATCTCTCATTTGAGGAAATCAAAATTCTTGATATGGCTAGAAATTGCTAGTATTTGAACACGTAAGGCTAGTTTATTCTGCAATGGAGAGAAACTGGGTTGCCTTCATCATAAAAAATTTATCTTCAGCAAATAATTTACTAAAAGACTGTAAAATAACAATATTTATGTATTATTGGGGCTACCTTGTTTTTCACGGCAGTTTCTTGAAATTAGACAAACATACAGGATGTGACGAAATGATGTGGCCTACCCCTACAGCAACATAGGTGAATGATACAACAAAATGCAATATACCATCTTGTAGAGAATTCAATTCTGCGTTTAATGAGCACATGCTGATCGCCGTATCTTTATTCTGAGCAATGTTATTACAAAAAAACCAAGACCACCTCAAATTTTCATGATCATGATTTTCATTTGCATGAATGTGCATGAAAGCAAATGCGGCTCAGAACTTGCTTCGAGAGCAAGGTCTGAACTTCTGGGGCAACGATAAGTGGCCAGGAAACATCCCAGACTTGAATCCGACCGAAAATCTGTGCGAAATCGTGAAAGATCAGGGGGAACGCCTGATGCATTTGGAAGAAGGTTCAGGACGTTATTTGATGGACACATTGAGAAAATTTGAACACTGTTTTGTTGGAGTTGGAATTCGATCAGAATCTGTTTCAAGATCTCTTGTGTTTCATGCCAAGACGTTTTAGTCAAGTTAGAAATGCAAACGGAGGTGAAACTGATTATTAATCGATTGAATTTTGGCTGATTTTGTGAAAAAAATCGGCGCGCTTCCAATGGGTATGTTCCCTTGTCAGTTTTTTTTATAATAATGTTCAATTTCCTGCTGTCAATAATTTCAACCTTTTGGGTATCCATTTTAACCATAAATTGAGCTTTTCACCTACTTACGATTTTATTTGCTTCAAACTACCTTGGAAATTTCTTGCTATGTCAGTCTTGTTCCTTTGTTTTCTAGCTGTACCCTCACTTTGATATATACCTTTTGTAAACCTTCCATTGACTATTTGCGTAGTTATTTATGGGCCTCACCTATCAGCAGTCAAATGTAATATTGAAATCCAAATCTTATCGACACTTTTATTTGATCTGATCACTGTTTTTACTTTTTTTTTGTTTTTATCTTTATTTATTTTTGACATGACAATTATGTTGAATTTTTTATCAGGGTTTTTTGTCTTTAGTTCTTTAATTTTTTGTTATGAAGTCTATTCTTTCATGGTCGCAGCTGGAAACTAGTACCCAATGCTAATTGCTGTTTTACCAATTAAGATTCAGATTCAGATTCACCACACTTTCCCAAATGGGGTCATGTGTGGCCGGTGGATAGGTCGCGACCACTATTGTCCCTAGAGGGCAACTCAAGCAGTCTGACCTGTGGGCTGCTTGGCAGGTTCGACGCTATTTACTTGGATATGTGATTCGTGTGATCAACTCGTGGCAAAGTCGACCAGAAATGGTAATTGCTAAGACCAGTTAGTTTTCTGCAGGAAGTCAATGAACGAACATATCGCGCGATTCGTTTCATATATTTGGCAAATTATATTTTGGAAATCATCTATAGTTTGGCCCTTTGCACTTGCGGCAACTGACCACTACTCTCCATAACATGCATTGTTCTGACATGTGCAATTCACGTGATATAACATGCGAAAGAGAGCCAATGGGAAAAGAAGCAAGCTAAACACGTGAAGGATGACGATGAAAAACGCTTTCTCTCTCTAGAAGATTCTAGAAGCCTCCAAGGATGTCATTAGAGTGGAGAATGTTCCAGAGAAGATGCTGAGTCAGCCCACATGAAATCGTCAGTACCAAGGCAAAAGGTTCTAAATCCACTTTTTCTATTTTCGAGAAAAACGCATTTGAAGTTTAATCTAATAGGTGGATTTAGATATGTGACTGGATATGTGACCCGAAAAAAACACCATTACGTTTTTGTCTTGAGTTAGAACCTTCTGCCATGTCAAAATATAGACTGGTGGGAGTATGAAAACAGTGATAACTTCATTTTCACAAAAATTGGATTTAGAACCTTTTGCCTTGGTACCGACGAAATATATATAAAATAATTCTATTTATAATATGCTGAGTCATTGCCTTGTCATTGTTAAAATAGTATAAATGCTTGTTAGTTTGTGAGATAGGTACTCCATGATGTAATACCCTTTGGAAGTATTGTTCTTGTTTCATTGTTCCTTCTTGTTTATTCCCAATATTGTAAATACTTGTACTGTATATATTATTATTCATCGTTATGCTATCCTATTGTTATTCTATTATTTCCATCTATTAAAATCCTTGATTAATATTTATGGTCTTGGTCTCTGAAGTCAATGACGGTAAAGTTGAACAGTTTGAATTATCTTTGCAACCTATTGAACCTTGCGCATCAACCTCAATGTAGCGGATCTTGGGTAAGCCTCTAACTGAGGAGTCTTGCTACATCTCTCTGTAGGTTTGCTAATTGGACATTGGATTGTGTGACAAGTCCCCTCACTGGCGTACCCTTGGGACCAGGTACAAATCTTGTGTAGCTTACCCGATGGTAATAGAATGACCTTGTTAGCCACCTCCTCTATGGGTCCTCAACTACAGTCAGTTATTAATTTAGGAACCCTCTTCCCATTGAATCCTTGGGCATAGCCAAACGCTCTCTAGCTAAGTTATACCGAGCTAAGTAGATTCTGGAAGGTGTAATCAGTATTAGCCCCTCAAAGACTAGCCCCATTCGCCATGTTTTTCATTGTTAAGAGCGCCAGCCTTTAAATCTAATGCAGAACGTCTGGTGACATATCATCTATTCATTTCACTTGAATTTTAGATTCATGTACCTTGTATATGAAAGTCACAAAATAATTTTGCCGACCGCAGAGCCAGAACTATGTCCAAAGAATACTGTTTGTCTCATGTTGTGCCAGATGACAAATCGTGGACAACATTTGTCCAATTTGTTCAGAAGTAGCAATTTAGCTTTTTCCTACTCAACAAGGTTTAGCCTTTGTGAAAAAAGTTGGATTTCAGAGTGATAAGGTTTAAAATAATAATCATCGACCTCGCAGTTAAACAGATAGAAACAAAAAATGCAACAGAAATACATCAAAACCTTTTCACAATGCCCATTCGCTCTTAGCTGTTTCATTTTATTGTGGTCGTTAGCCTGTACTTGGGTTTAATAAATGGTTGTAAATTTGTAACGAACGTGATTTCTATCCATTTGTTTCTATTTCAATCCTCTGATTAGGTTTCGCCCTTTAGTCGCATGATCGTTGATTCATCATGACTTAGCACATTTTCTTCAATATGCCACATAATAACTCGTTGCTCAATGCGTTTCTATAATATTTTCTTGAGTGTTCAACATGTAGCCTCTGTCGGAGCAGCCAACTCGTATTATGAGCAGGGCGCCCGATGTATACTAGCAATTTGGATCCACTTGCTTTTCGATTTTGCTTTGTAATAAAATATAATAAAATTCATATTTTCAACTTTAAAACAAATAAAGATCATTTGGAAGTGACCCTCGTCACAAATTAGCAAAATGCAAATTATAGAAATGTAACAGGGCAAAGCATGGAACAGACCATTTTCACAGAAGCACACTTTACACCCTCACTGAGAGATTGAAACAGTTGCACTTATGTTCGAGATTCTAACAGAACCGATACATATTTTCCAATTGCTATACATTTCCATATTGCTCAGTGACGAATTGGACAAAAGACTATTTCGCCTACTGTTTAAATAATCATTAATAAAATATTAAAATCGTCGATATTCTGTAATGGTTGCATAAGCCTATGCCTATTTGTTGTTGGTCGGACTATCTTTTTATAGTCGAATGCAGTATAGCATATTACAAAGCGTGACTGGAAACAACAACCAAGAGCACCCACATACTGACTGATTTTTTACTTTGAATACATCCTTTTGTCATTGTTGGATTGAATTGAATTGAACTTCATGCTATCACAAATCTGTGGTCGATATACTATACAATACTCAATTAAAATTTTCACGCAAAATACAACGATTTGTAACGTTACTAATTATCAGGTGTTAAATGAAATACAGTTAAACGTTTGCAAGGTTGGTAAAGGTGTGTTAATTCCAAATAAGAACTGTTTGTACTGCAACGTTTTAATGTACATCGTGTTAACATATTATAATGCCGATCATAATGATTATAACAACAAAGAATTTTGTTTTTGACATTTAATTTTTTATTAATACATGTAAATAAATATCAAAATAATTTTGGAAGTAATGCTACATAATTTCAAAAAATAACCATAGAAAATGATGGCTGATATAAAATCGTTGGTCAGAAAGATCTTATCAGGCGCTTCCGAAAAAAGGTTTCGGTTAATATCGTAAAACTTCATTTATAATGTCGGTTTGATCTTGAAAATTTTGATCTCGAACAACCAATTTTGCCACACTTAACCAAATTTTTAAAATATTATGTTCCCAACTTTCTTAAAATCTTCAATCACTTGCTATCATTAACAATATTGAACAACAGTTGCTGAATTTTCCTATCTGCGTTTCAATTAATTTTTCACTCGCTATTGTAATCATGGGCCATAGTTGAATGCTTACTACTGTCTATAGTACTCTACAGTACTGCAACTAAATCGATTGCTTTACTACAAGTAGTCTACAACTAAAGTGATTGCTTTAATATAAGTGATCAAACTATATGTACATTAAAATCGCATGTATCCATTTTATGCTCTCTCGTATAGTTCACTCGAACGCACATATTTGTAGGTAGCGAGTAGTCGTTCGAGCACAGCGTAATATTGTAAATATTGCATGTTACGCTCGTGAAAAGCTAGCTCCAACGACAATTTCAATAGCAAAATGTTCCATTGATTAAGAGTGCGTTTAAGTTATAGATACACTCGACCGTCTGCCTTTTGGATCACGAAACAAAGAACATCTATTTCGGGAGCGAGAAACAAAGACCCTTTCCACCGAATCAAGCCACGAATCGGCAACAATCGGGCCGTTATGGAATCCACCGCCAGCTCGATTGTCGCCTACGATCACAGGGGCGTTTTACATTTTTCTATGTTTGTAAATGTTATAGAAACTATTTACGCTGCTTGCTTTGTTTGTTATCGTGTTTTGCAGGTGAGTAAATCTCCTACTCTCTGCTTGTCTTGTGTTTTGCTTGTGCCCGCGTTTTAGTGGCGCACAAGTTAACTTCACGTTACTTTCACATAAAACTGTCGTTTACTTCTTGTTACAGCAAATATGTCTAACAAAAGTAACAATGCTGCCACTACCACCATAGACAACCCATCCAAGTCAACAGCGACACTTAGCTCCTGTTTATGCTAACTATCCTCTAAATGTACAATTTACGTTATATGCAAACAATGCAATTTTGTCCTGTCAGATTTGCATTACAATTCAAATCTGACTGGACAAAATGATTGATCGACCGAACACAGAGGCGAGTTTTTTTTGTGAAAAAGTAGTAAATATCCAATTTTGATATTAATCTAGTGAAATGAATCGTTTATCTGATTATGAAAAAAAAACATGTTTTGCTCTACTTCGAACACGTTTCATATGGAAAAAATCGTCTGTTGCACTTTCATATTTTGCACATAGTATGTTCGAAAATGATTTGGAAAATGAAACTGTGTCAAACTATATGCGCCATTACGGTTTACCTTTCATTGAAAAATTCCGTTACATTGAAATTCTACTGTGTTCTATATTCGCACTACGACACCACACGGCGAGGTCTCGTTTTGTCTTAAGACTCGTTACATGACTTCCGTTGTTGAATTGCCAACCGATGAGCAGGTCAGTGAAGTTACGAAGTAAAGTTTTCCAGTGAAACTGTGGCTCGTATTAGATTTCTTGAATAGGTGTCAGTTGTTTCAAATCACCTGCGTTTGCTGTCCTAACGTTTTTCATTGTGCGTTCATCGTATATTGGTTAAGAGGTACGGTTTTTAGAATGCGGTCCACGTAAGAAGATTAAAAATAGTCTTCCCGATGAAATCCTTGAAAAAGAAAAAGGAGCACAATGCCAACGGCGCTCCAGTGATTGGAAGTTTAAGAGGATTACCTCAGCGACAACAGTCGTGGTCAGGCCGAGAGCCACAATACAACATACCGACTGTAACGGGCAATGGCTTGTATTATGGTCAAGACTTGAATAAGCCAAATGGAATAACTCATCTTCCACCACCAGGATGGGCCACGAACTCTTCGTCTGAAAAGGAAGGCTCGTATCAACCATTTAAATCGGCGACTGGGAGAAGCACTCCTTTGGAAGATCCGTATCAATTGGACATTGTTCCGCCTCAAGACCCCGGTCGAGTTTTTCGTCCACCCAGCAGAGCTGCATCGTTGTGCAGCGCGTACAGAAAATCGGAAGGATCTGTGGTTTATCAACCGTTGACTCCCACCAACCATGCTAGCGCTTGGAGCAACTCGTTGATGTTCAACAAGCAACCATCGGAGGTTTACGTTGATTTTCTTCCTCATCCTCCTATGCCCCCGCCACCTTTTACATTACCACCGCCTCCGGTTGTACACGTCATCAAAGTTATGCCGGACAACTTGTATCAGATAACTGCCGAAGAGTTGTCATCCAAGAAAGGCCCGTTGTCCTTTAACACGGAACCAGGCAAGCGATCTAGCTTGAGCATGCCAGTCGGCAAGCAACCCGGTGGTTTGGCGTATACTCCGATCAACGGCTATATAACTACGGGAGCGCCTCCAGAAGCTTACCAGTTTCAAAAGCCACAAACCGATAAGCCCCACAAAGTTACGGTGGTGCCCGACGGCAAAGTATTCGGAGAACCGTCTGTATGCAGTTCGCATTTGGATGATAAATCGACGACTGACGACCGTTGCCTTTTAATGAATTTCAAGAAATTTCTAAAAGTGTCGGCTTTGCACATACCTCTAGGACTTTGTTTGTTCGCCTTGGGTCTAGCTCGACTCTTGTTGTATTCAATATCTGCGTTGGGAGTTGAGCTAGTTTATGGCATCTACGTCGTCATTACTGGCATCCTCGGGGTATACGGCAGTCGACGTTACAACTATTGCTCATTAATAGCGTGTTGTATAATGAGCATGTTGTCGTGCATTCTTTGCATTCCACCATTTATATCTGGTAAGTCAGTTTTCAGTATTTTAGATTCAAATGAACTGTAGTTCCTGTGTCTGCGAATTGCAAACTTTTCTTTGTTTCTTGCATTGTCACACTTTGAACAATTGTTGCCCTAGTTAAAAGTTCATTTAATGTGACAAAAAGTGTAACAAAAAAGAAACAAAATCAGGAATAATCTTGTCAACAACATAGTCAATCTTTGTTTCGGATCGAATTAAATAGACCTTTTTTTTATTTAGGTTTGTTGTTCACCGTTCCATACAGTTCGACAAAGTTGCAAAAGTTGAGCCCCGACTTTTTTAAATCGGAAACAGAACCATATGGTGTCGATATACTGCTGTCGGTCATTTGTCTATTGGAGTTGATCGTATCGATGATCGTGTCCATACTAGGATGTTTGGTGATTGGCAGGTCTATGTCATTGCTAACTAGTCTTAAAGAAAATATGGACAACAAATACAACAATAATAATAATAAAAATAGTAATGGTGTTATCAAAAACGGTAAACTAAATTCCAAATATTGAACTGATTATTGCTTGCTTATTTTCATATGTGTTTTGTATGATATCCCTATTATGAAGCTAAAATAAAATAAATTGCATTACTTTGTTTTAAAGTTCGTGTTTTGTAAATTCATTGTTTTGCAGTGAGGCTTCACTGTCGTTGCTGGTGGGGTCATTGAATAAAATGTTGATATAAATATAAATTGAGATCATTTTTGGAGCAAAAAAAAGTTTAACAAACTCTGTAAGGTGTGTCAATGATTTTTAGCTTTAAAGTACGCTTGAATAGAAATACAAGCCACACGCCAGATGATAAAAAATCGACCACTGTGTGGCTTTGTATAATAAAATGTAATTTGTATATTATGCGACCTTCAAATTCTTATCATCAACGTATCAGGAATAGGGCATACAAATTTTGCTGAATTTAACTACAAAAATGAACAGTACTTGTTATTAAGATTAGTGATAAAATGATATAACCAGTGAGTTTCTGTTTACTTTCATTTAATTGAGCGAGATAATTGTTCTCACTCAAGTGTTTCTGCTATTGATCCAGGCAGCTATACACGTGTACATGGTTTAAAACGGTTTTAAAACGCAACACGAACATTGACTTGATTATCAAAAAATGATTACTATGAGTTCACAACACAGCAGTGATTCCACATCTGACAATAACACAAAAGGTTGCATGTAAAATTTAAAATTAGCGATTGAAAAGTCACATATTTTGAATACAATACATTAATAGTTTTCTAAAACGAAATTGAAAACACGTATTGCATTTCTTTTTGAGTGAACTTTTTGTACAACAATGTCAACAATTGAGTATACTACAAATCATATAAAAACACATCAAAATTCAGGATTTGGAACTTAATGGATTTTGTTTTTTACACCTCAAAGGGTAAATTGCTCCGAAATCGCAAGTAAATCGAAAATTTGTTTCCAAGCTGATGCAAAAAATTTGAAAAAAAGAAGGACACAAGATTCAGTAGAAAACCAACATTACTTTGTTCCAATTGCAAGCGGTTTGCTTAGGCAACAAAAAAAATAAGCTACAAAAAATTCTTGCCGCATAAACAAATTTCACGCAGTGAAGCATGCTCAGTCAACATACTGCAACACATTTACAGCGGTTGGTTAGATCTTGATAAACTGTACTTGACAGAAATTTTAATAAACATTGACTTTATTGAGGAAAGAGTAGAGTTCGTCGATTGAAAAAGTTACATATTTTGAGTGTGTGTTTTGTGTGTACGAGATCATTGAGTTGTAAGTAATGGCACTGATCAAACTATGGGTGTGATTATGCAAAGATAGTATCCGAACAAGGAAGTCACCTTTATATAAATCCAAATTAGCAGGAACCTGATTCCGAACACCGGAAAACGTTACAGAATCTAGTGACGCCAAGGTAAGGCATCATTTCTATGATTTTAGACAGCATTTTTCTGATTTATTTTTGTTTTTTTTGTCCCATACAATCTTATTTTAAAATCATCTACTCAAGTCAAATTAACTGCGCCCCAAGACGTAATACCGTTTGAAAAAATGTTAAATTGTGTATTAAATTGATCACGCTTGCAAACGGTTTGCAATGCTTGCCACTGTTGATTAACACTTGCAAACAACTTACAAAGTTTGTCAACGATGGCAAACAATTGCAAAGGGCTTGCAATGTTTGCCAACAATAGACAAACAATGCCAACAATGGCCAACGCTTGCAAGCGGCTTGCAATGCTTGCTACTTTTGTACAACACTTATAAGTGACTTGCAATGCTTGCCAACGATGTCCAAGACATGCAAGCGACTTACGGAGCTGACCAAATGGTATAAATCGAACTATCTGCAAATAAGCATTATTATATAAGAATACTATTTTACATGAACAGTGTAGAATAATTAGGTGGTTAAAATACAAATATTACTAACCTTTTTGACAATGCGTGATTCTCAAACAGTTCATTTTTGCAACTTGCATTTCAGCAGAACATGTTGAAAATTTTCGTGATTGACGCTGTTGCTGTCCTCAAACAGAAACTCAAGCATGAATATATTCACGCTTCTAAAACTGAATAATATAATTACCTTTTCCAGACACACTGCCAATTTTCATACAATTTCTTGCAGACCAAGATTCAAATACTCGTTACTCATGTTTCCTGTCATCGATATTTGAGAACATGTTTAAACCTAAACGTTACGCTAAGGTGGAATCACTCAAGAAAGTAGATGAATATACACGTGTATAATAAAAGTGCACCATTAAAACTGCTATGCGCATGCGCACAACTATCAACTATCAACAATAGGCAACCACAGGATTTGTCCTCTAAATGCGAAATTGCTGAACACGACGGGTGTTTGCTATTGTGCGTTTGCCAGAGTGTCAGTCAAGCAAGAGAGCAGTCATATATTCAGCGACAACCAGCTACTCTACACGTGAAGCACCATTTATCATCAATACCGAAGATAAATCATTTCACTTCGATTACAGGTCAGTCAAAGGAATATCACAATCAACACAGGATCATCGCCGATCATGAGCAGGTAAATAAAGAAGCCTCCAACATAATTGAAATCATTTTTGAATGTACTGAATAAAATTTTTTGCCTAAGGGTTAATCTGCCTTAGCCTGCAAGTTAGATTATTGATACTTGATGAGAAGTTTCATATCTTCCATTATCGTCTTCATTTCTTTCGAAGTATTGCGCGACTGTAGGATCTGGAACCACGACGATGGCAACCTCCATCACAAACCGCATTCGGACGAGGAACCTCAATGGGAGCCCCCAACGTTGTGATATATTGTACTGTAATTGTATATAAACCAGTAGCTCATTGAGGTAACCTATGGGTGGCTTCTATGGTTCGGTTTGGAGCCGCGTTGGTGGTCACGGAGGGCCGAGTGGATAGACACGCACGTCCACCCCAACTATAGTCAACTATTGATTGGCAAATTATATTGAATGGCATATTGAATATTGTTAAAGAACATTGTTAAATGTATTGCAATAGTATTGCTATGAACAATTAGGAAGAAGGAGGCGCTTGATTGGTTTTGTTAAGCTCGGTTGCAAGTGAAATTATTGAAATTTATGAAGAAAACGAACCATAAATCTTCTACCTTCTTGCTACCTCGAAAAGATTACAGTAAGGTTTGATTCAAATGCATGGCGGAAAACACAATTAAACCACTCGCACTTTGCAAAATTGTTTGAGATATGTTAAGCACACAAATTGTGTTTCCCTCTATACATGCAAATCATCCTTACAGTAAACGTTTTGAGTTTGCATTGGTGAACAGTTTTATTTTATTAATATTTCGAAAAGATTTTTACAGCGTTGCTTTTTTTGAAGTACTTATAAATACTTTGTCTCATTTACACATACAATTGTATCTACACATGCAAAATCAAACTGCTTTACATTGAAAAAAACAAAGTAGGTATTGAATAAACAATCTGAAGAATACTTGAAATTAAATGAGAAATTTAGAAAGTGATTAATTTTACAGGAATTTCTTTTTATATCAATAATACAACATAATCTCTGACCATTATGACAACTTTTTCTTTCCCATTAAGCCCCACTGCACTGTATCCTCCAACCTCACTAAGTTTTTTCTCACAACAGTCATTGGATCATTATTTGTGGTTTTGTTCAACTTTCACTTCTTGCAACGGGCAGTAATCAATGCATGATGTTTTATTCACCCAGTATGAACAAATTAAAAAGGGTACGTGGGTATAATAAATACAGAGAAAAAATACAATGATACAACAGAACAAAAATCATAAAATTGTAAAAATCAATTAAAAATATGAAACAAATTGTAACTTCTCTAAACAACTTGGCCTCGATAGGTTTGTAAAACTATCCGAAATCACTGAACAATAATAAAATAAAGTTAACTATGGTCGATCCGAATATCAGCGAATATGGTTCAAAATGTTTCTTTATCGGATAAATTTCTGTCTTGAGAATCGTTGTTTAACTGCGTTCCTAATTTCATAGGTTGAGTTCGTCTTATGCGAAAGTTTTTGTCTGTAGCCGAAGTCGAATCGGGGTCCGCTGGTTCAGCGGCTGAATTTTTATCCGTTTGATTTTTCAAAAATGTTCCGACAACTGAAAAAAATTTGGATTCACTTAGGTTCTGGAAATTTTCTAAAAATAGCGTACCTTCGAATGCTTGATTAGCTAACTCCAGTTGCCGAACGAGACCAGTGATACCCGCCGTATTTGAATGTTCCAATGAATCCTCTTCGCCCGGATCATCGGCGCAGTTGAAAACGTTATCCACGGATTTGGAAACATTGCTACCCGAATTTGACATGTGAAGTTTGCTCAACACGTCCTTCGCGTGACTACCCAATTCTTTCGAAAGCCTGGCCAATATTACCGAATCCTGAAAAGATTGTACATTTTTCCAATTGTTGGATACAAGAAAAGGTTGGATAATAGCTAAACTAAGGCTTAGCCTGATGCTGACCCTAGCAAGTTTACAGGCGAAAACTTACTAAAAACTAATTTATGTTATACTCACGGAATCTAAAGCTTGTGCTCGTCTAGCGATTACATCGTTGTCACTTTCGACGCCTCGAGACAAGCGACTTAGGCTCGCCGCAAAGTTTCGGCTGTAACTGGCCACTGAAGTCGATTCGCACAGTGGGTCTATATCACTGTCGCCCAAAGAATCCTCGATGCTTTGATGTTTACGTAAGCCAGCTTTAGGCAAAATGGCGCCAGTGTGAAAGGACTGAGATCGGCTACAATAAACAATGAATGTTAAATTTGTTCGCTACAAACTATGTATGTCGTGGCTCTCGGCAATTACTTTGATAGATATGGTGGATCAACTACAGAGCTACTCGGTTGCACTTTTTTAGTCTTGGCTTCCGCTGCAGCTTTCATGGGATTATATTCTTTCCTTCTGAGCCATAAAGACATTTCATTATCTTTAGCCGATTTGGCTGGCACAACTTTTGGTTTAGTGGTCGCAGAAGTCGATGGTTTTGCGGTAGCATTGTTACAACTGGTGGATCGCAAGCTTAGTCGACCGTGTTCTGCTCGGCTGAAATTTCCGACAGCGCTGGCATTGTTATTCACCGACGGTGGCCCACAGTTGGTGCCAGCCGATGAGTAATTCTTCTTTAAAATAGATCTACGCGCCGGTGGCACAGGTTCAGTTTTCGGCGCAGTCACTGAAGTGGGTAAGCTTCTCCTATTGTCCGACTGTTGTTGCTGGCTAATCTTCAACAGTTGTTTCAATAATCCCTTTTTCTTTTTCTCTTCTTCTTTGTCTATTAACGATTGAGATATAGATGCCTGAACATTGGTTCGCGGATTAGCAGCCGGCAAAGCTTTGCTTGCAGCAACAAATGTTTTTGGAGGTGGTACCGGCTTTCGCGGTATTATGACGGCTTCTTCGTAAGATAATGGTGATGGCGTCCTTTCGCAACTAGAAGAACTGCTTCGACTACCAGCCCCTACGCCGAACACCTGATCAATCTGAAGTCTCGCTCGCAGCTCTTCTTCTTGTTCTTGATCTCGGTCAACAACGTAAGTACCTGCATCACTTCCTGCATCAGAATTTCGTCTTGGACGAATTTCGATCGAAGGTGGAAGTACAGTCGCAGGCTTATTCGCTTCGTTGCACAGTTTTACTGGCCCTTCAGTGTCGCTAGCCAACATTTTATTGAAAAGGTACGCTTTCGGATCTTTAGCTGTTTCACGCAGTTGTTGCTCTTTGTCTAATATGTCAAAAGTATTAGAGGACAGGAAGTCTTACAGAAGATGGATCAATGTTTACTTTCTGCAAGCCTTGCATTAGCTGCTGATGTCAAAGGATGAGTTTCAGGTGTAATACCGCCAGCTTTACGTAAACTTCGTCGAATAAAATTCTTATGCACTCGCTCTGCGCTTTGCATTTTCCATTGATCTTCAGCTTTAGATTCAGCTATAGGTTTTGATAATGATCGACGTTTTCGAGCATCATCATTCGGGGTGAAGTCAATTGTGAATGACATAGCATTACTAGATCGACCTTAAAAAATTAAAATTGTAATACATCAGCACGCTTGAAATGCATATGGTAATCGAACTCTACTTCTATTTTTCTCAGCGAAGTCTTCTTGTTCGGGTGTTTCAATCGAGGAGAACGGAATGTCCATGCGAATATTTTCGCGAATGGAATGTTTGTTGGGTTGAAAACTCGGCGGCTCATATTTTTTCGTTCGACCCTCCGTGTCAGAGGCGCTTTCGCTCTTGCGTTGAAACTGCGGAGATGATTTTCTTTGATATTCTTCAGAGGACAGTGCAAGAATTACAATAAAGTTAAAAAAGGGGTGATCTTGTCCTTTACCAGATTGCACATTTAATGACAGGCACTCATCATCTTCATTCTCACGATCATTTTCACCCCACCATGTAGGACAAGCGCCAAACAATGGTGTTCTTCCATGTTCCAATTCTAATTCTAAAACACAGGAACTAGTCAGACAATGGTAGTTAAACACATGAAATCGGGTAAAAACATAACAGAACATACGAGAACATCTTAGCACATGACATAAGGAGTGTGACTATAGGCTTAATTTTTCTATAGAATATTGGTACAGAGGTTCTACTTTGATTTAAATCCAAGTGGGAAATAATTAGCATAATAGCTAGTTAGGATAAACACTTGTTTGGAATGTTAAGCTTGCGAATCACTTATGTAAATAAAGAAAATTGACGCGTACTAGCTCCAGTGTGATATCGATTGGTGCCATGCCGAGGACTCTCTGAAGCGTTTGTCGAAGCAGTTAACTCCATCGCTGTATTTTGTTCATTATAATCTCGAACATTAGACAGTTTATCGCTTTCATTAGAAATATTTTCACGCTCATTAATATATGCTTGTTCAGTAGTAAATTTCGAAACAGGAGGGCTACTGCGAAGAACGTCGGATTTATCCAACATGGACAGTGGCTGTCTCTCGAATTTTAACGAACTTCTTCGAGGAATTAAGTTGGGTTGATGAGCGTGCTCAATGTCTTCTCTGGGCGTACTAGGAGCTGAAAATGGTGCAATTTCTTCGCGATATTGTACATGTTCTGGAGTCAAACCAGATTCGCAATGAGCTCGCGGATTCGGATAAGCTTGGACGTAATGTTGCTGCTGCGGCAGAGGCTGATGGTGGGACGAATAAACAATATTGGCACTGGACGGGTAGTTCATTTGCGTAAAATCCGTATGTGCTTGTATCCAAGGCATAGCTTGAGCATTGACTACATAAGGAGTCATGTTCGGCGGAGCATAGTACATTCCACCGGGAGGCATCATAGTGTTCATGAACGGTTGATAATAAACGGGTTGCTGCTGTTGCTGCTGGACGCTGTGAGGTTCGTACGGAACCATCGGCCTAATAGTAGGTATTTGAGGGTATGAACTATAGTAATATCCTGTTGGATTCGAATTTGGTCCGAATATCATTGCGGGCGGAACTGAGGGCAATTGCGACGTAACGGAACCGACGTTATACGCGCTTTGTTGAAAGTTTTGCGACTGCGATGAAGGAGAAAACAAACTTTGTTGCTGAACTTGATTTTGTTGAAACGAAGACACCGAGTTTAGTGGAGGCGGAGGTGACGGAGAGGATGACTCCGTCGCCTGCAAGTTTTTGTGCTGCAAAGCAGGGGAATTGTTCATCGAAACGTTGTCGCCGCCTGCGTTGATTTTCGGCGAACTGCGAGTGCTCCTCGGGCTGTCTTGTTGCAGATCCGGTCCCTGAACAAGAAAATCCACCTTTCAATTGTGAAAAAAGACATTACAATTTCTAAAAGGTACTCAAAAAAAATAAATAGCTCGCGAAAGGAAAAAACTTTCAACTCTCGCGAGAAGTAGTTAAATTAAAAATGTAGGTTTATAGCATCAACCGAATGGGTTCACCTGTTGGCCGATGTCGAATTGATATTGCTCGCGACTTTTAACGCTATCCTTCGATCTGCCGGTAAATTCCATCTTATCGCTTAGATTCAGCGAATCGTCGGAATTCATGCGAATAATATTATTTAATGTTGAATCTGAAACGAAAAAGGTGTAAGATGAGCAGGGCGTTTAGACAAATTTTCTCCGCCACCAACGCCGATTTGGGGGACGGGGAGAAGGTTAGAGGTAAATTTCTTTGTTCACTCACCGCAGTCGGAGTAAAACTGGTCTCGGTGATCCGATGTCGCGCGAGATTCCCCGGTGACATGTTCATCGTTCAAATAAGTCTACAAGTATAAGAAAACGATATATCGTTCACCTGTAGGCGGAGAGAGAGAAATAGGGGAAACCAAGTAGACGCGCCAATTTTTATGTATTAAATAAAACATAACTACACGCAGGGTTTCAACTATAGGGCTACATCGGCATACACACATGTAGTTCGCTGTGCGTCTATTCAAAAACTAGATACACGCACGCAAAGCGGAATGGAAAAGTGAACAAGACATACACAAATTTGCTCTGAGTCGAAAATCAATGGGAATTTTTTTATAACGGGCCTGGCGCGTTTGGGGTGCATTCCCGAAGCGTAGGTATGCAAAAACTATAATCTATTAATCGTTAATGCACTAAGAGCATAGGTAAGATAATATTGATATAAACCGCTCTCGGTCGTCATTGTTGTAACAACGATAGCTAGCGCGCTGGTTTAATGGGCGTTGCCAGGTGCTCCTCAGCTCAGTAGACGGTACTACTAGGTTGCTAGCCAAGCATAAAACCGCGCAGGAGAGCAAGTCTGATGATCCAATAGTGACGTCACCGGCTGATAATAAAATTTGTTCTACTTACATTGCGAAATAATACTAAATCTTCTTCGTGCCGATGTTTGTCCTTGCGATTAGCGTCGACACTTTTCGACTGAAAAAAGAACATCGTTGGGCATAACTTTGAATTTGCGGAAAGCTTTGTTGGTTTCTTAGGGACACGCTGGACCGCAGAATGTGTCCTTGCGAGAAAATCAATCTCGCCGAAGGAGGATGGACCGAAAAACTAAAACCGGACCGCATTTCGGCCTATCGAACGCAATCAATGGGCGTAAATAAAGCGAGGGAGGGTTTGCGTCGAGGCGAGGGGGTAAACAATCGGCGAAATGAATGAATTGGTCAAATCCATGTTGCTAATATGCTTTCGAGTGAGTACAGCACTTATGCGACTCACGATTTCAATTTAAAGGAGGTTTACTCCATCCCAGCATGACAGCCTCCCCTCCGAAAAGGGGACAATGTTATAAAATACACAATTTCGCCGGAAAACCTGCGCGACAGAACAACTTTAACGCTTAGACAGCGACGAATCGAGCAACCAGAGAAGACGAGATGGCCGCTCGCACACACGCACGCAAATGTTTGCGCTTTTAGCGAGCGAACGAACGAACGAAAAGGATGAGTCACAGTTTTTGCTTGGTGCGAAAACGCAAGCGTCGATAATTGGCACTGGCGAATGCGTTTTCTCGTCGTTTCAACGGCCTCATGCGTACGCCGGCGGTTTCAATGGCTTCAACGACCGTGATGCGTGTGAATCACAAGAGCACTTGCCCAGATGTTATTATTTGTCGCAGGTGAATGGATCCTTTGTCGCGGAACCCTTTCAATTATAACTGAAGTTTCATACAAAAAAACAAACAAGTAAAGTGCTAGCTAATTCATGGAAAACTTATAGAAACCTCATGAATATTCCACTAGCTCGTCCATTGTAATAGTTGACTAAGATCACGTACTTGATACTTCGTATGAATATTAATCTCGTAAGCTGTACGCCGCAGCGCACTAATTCATTATGACAGTTCCTTAACGGTGTGTGACTTAGTGGCATATTGTGCAAGTTGCTTGAGCGAGACAAGAAATATGAAAAAGACGTCCCATTAAAATGGTGCCCGCACAATTGCAGCGAGTACTCACTTGACGTGTAAACGGACAGTTACTCGAATGTTCATGACTTTTCGTTGTTTCCTGAGTATCTCAAATAATTACCATGGGCTCTTAAAGTAATCCCCTCTACACGCCCATGAACATTTACCATGGTACAGTGACACCCAAAAAGTGTTTGCAAATGAAAAACACCTCTCGGTTAGAAAACGAAAATAAACAAACAGGGAACATTTTTCCGACTCGGACTCCCTCAGCGCACAGAACCGAGAAAATATTTACATATCTCTATACCTTTCGTCTTCGATGAAACGTATGCTGTCGGCATGTTTCGGTGCCCATGCTTGTCAAACAACAGCAAACGGCGGAATTTCCGTCCATGTCGTACAGTAACGGGGAGGGAGTGAGAGACACGAACGAACGACAGACTAGTCTTCGGTATACGAAATATAAAATAATGTTCAAAAGTTTTTTGTAATAATTTGGCAATTTGGAAAAATCTTTCGTTCGACTATTGCAGATTAAAAAGTTCGCGCAAACACAAAAATTCGGTACTGTACGCGCACCGAACCGAGTAATACGTGTGTCGAAACTGGTTGATTAATATGTTTTGCGAAAACGTTGTTGCGATATAGCGCACGAGCGTGAACATTGTACAATGAATGTACTAGCGTGAATGAATGACTGTACTGTCTAGCAAAGGTTTGGAATATGACTCGGACATTGGCTGCCCTATTTACAGAAGCCAATTGTACTTCGTACAATAGAGACTGGTCATTGTACCATGACCGTTCGATCTATTCACGAACGTGCTAAAATACAGTTCACATTTTTGAAAGCATGAGATAAGATAGTTGTTCATTCGGGAGGCTTTCAGAACGGATTTAATGTTTCTATGATACACTTACCGGCAAAAAATGAAAATTAAAGCGACATTTTTCGTACGATGACGACAACATCGACGACTGCAATTGTTTATTCGCGCTCATACTGAACAAACACAATTACGTCTGAAATAAACAGTGGGTCGGCTGAAAATTGTTTGATGAAGAAGCATTCTTCTTTCAATAAGCCACCTCCAGGTATACGCTGAAACTTCGTTCATAAAATTCGTAAAAAGTTTTCAAACAAATTTTCCTTCGCGACTTATAGCGCAACAGCTGAAAATCGAAATCGAGAGGAGAAAAATATGCACAAACGTTGGTTGAGTGTGAAATTCAATTTTAGCCCATTCTTCAACATTGTATCGGTTTGCACAAAACGCCCGAGACCAACAGTTAGTGAAACAACAACACATGTATAAAATGGCAAAGCGTTGGTCGTCGAAAATTTTCTTTCGAATAATGCGAGATCTTCGACAACTGATGACAACTGTTGCGAAATCGTCTTGAAACAAAGAATTCGTTGTCTGGGTAGATTGATGCGAGAATTTTTTACGATTGAGTTTTTAAGTCTCCAGAAACTTATTTTCGACTACCAACACATTTTTGTTTGTGTAGCTGTTAATTTCATCACTTATCCGCTTGTATGAAATTTGAACTCACATACCTGGGGCACTGTACCGGCAAAATGAGAAAGTTTGTTATTGCAATCTTTATGCATGAGGTTTGTGGCTCGCCAGGAAACTCCTCGACGGACAAACGAAACTTTGTCTCAGTGACTTAGCTTAGTAGGAGATTTATAGTTCGAGTGAGCTGCGACTTTCCGAAAGATTGAAATCAAACGATCGTCATCATGAAAGATTTATAACTTTTCATCCGAACATCTGGCTTTGAAAACAGATTAGTTTTTCGTTTGTTGAGGTTCCCATTGCTATCTGCTAATGCTAAAATTGCTAAAATTCGCAATGGACTATTTAATTACAAAATGCTATTTGCATATTTTTATGGACGAAATGCAATTTCGTCAGTTCGCCTGTGTACTGCAAGTAGCCTACGTTTCTCCTTTTTAAGTGAAATTCAATTGCTACAAGTTGTGTGCCACTGCTTTAAGTTGTTTTATCTGCTGCAAGTTGTGCACAACTGCTGCAAGTTATGCGCAACCGCTACAAGTTGTATATAACTGCTGCAAGTTATGCGCAACTGCTTCAAATTGTGTGCAACAGCTGCAAGCCATGTTCAATTGCTGCAAGTTGTGTGCACCCGTTGCAGGTATTTGTGTGCAACTGCAGCAAGTGTGTTACTGCTGCAAAGTGTTTGCAAGTGCTCAAATCAAGTCTTGCCCAACTTAAGGCTATAATGTGTCCCGCTTAGCTGTGAGTGCAAAAAAAACTTAAAAGAATTAGAAATTTTTCACGT
The DNA here is from genome assembly GCA_034698125.1 of Prionchulus punctatus. NCBI lineage: Eukaryota > Metazoa > Nematoda > Enoplea > Mononchida > Mononchidae > Prionchulus > Prionchulus punctatus. The sequence goes on from JAQGBA010000934.1 coordinate 20,387, forward strand.
TCACAATCAACTTTATTCAAAACTTTCTGTAATTGAAGTTAGTGACTAGTACGAGGTGTGAGGAGTCAATCTGTAACAAGGAAATGCTTGGCTTAGCCAACTATACAAATCTATAAACATCTCTTATCTGATTCTGCATTTTTACCATTTCACCTTTCAACTATTCATAGCTTTCCAAACCTTTTATAACATAAACATAATTTCTGCTTTCTCATTCAATACTGGCTAAAACAATAGTAGAATCAATATAGACAAAAAAGCAAGCAGAAAGGGCATTTTTGAAATTTTGCAGTGTCGTGAAATAATTGCATAGAAACGAGCAGAACTTGCTTGCTAATGTACTTTACGAGTTGGACTGTCGTCATTAATCGCATGTTTGCAACTGTTAAAAAATAACAGTAGTTACAAAGTAATAATTACAATCATCATTCATATCGATTGGTGTCCTGGAATGTGTTCTCAATCGCTTGGGTTCGAACCCAGGTGGGACTTAAGCAAGATGTCCATCTATTGCACTTCAATGTATCTAGTTGGACAATAGGTTGAAAGCGATTAAATTCTGTGATGCATGGGAACCTAGCTTTTCAATGTCAGTCACACCTTCCATTTCGACCGATGGCTTATGGCAGGGGAGCGGAGAGCTTAGCACCTGACTGTCTCGCTTTGGGCCCATGGGTTTATTCTACTTATGAGGAAAGGGTACCGGGTGCCTGTCGCCGATCGCGGTATCACATATATGAAATTGAAGCCCTTCTTCAGCTGATTCAGAATATATAAAGATTAGCTCCTAACGCTCTGCAACTTTTGAGTAATTAACATTTGAATTATTTGAATTTACATGCAATTTACAAAGTTG
>JAQGBA010000935.1:0-21229 GCA_034698125.1 Prionchulus punctatus
GAACCTGAAAGGAAAATATTACAAACACATTATTACAAAACAAGGAAATATTATTATATACAACTTCTTTCTTTACAATTTGGAATATTGGAGCAATCATAATTTCAGTGTTCGCATCAAGCCCTATCGTTATGTCGTTGTTGCAAGTGTAGATCCAACGGTACCCGTGAGTATCAAAGATTCGAATCCAGATCCCCGTACCCGATGGTACTGCCAAATCCAGTGAAGTTGAAATTATGATGGAAGCGTGCCAGGAACGATTAGCTACTGTAAGCCAGCCCGCGAATAACCAGATTATCATCAAGACAAAGAAGAAGAATCTATGAGGAATCCACGAGTGCTGGCGCTGGAGGAGTTGATGCCTTTTGCTCAGAAGTCTGATTGAATCCAAAAAAGCGCCATCAAGACAGAGGGCGCTGTTGCTGGCCGGTTCAACAGAGAAGAAAAATCTATGAGGAATCCATGAGTACTGGCGCTGGAGGAGATGATACCTTTTGCGCAGAAGTCGTTTTGCCTTAGCCAGAACAAAATCAGATGGAAATTTGCTAATCACCACGCTACATCGATTCCCCGGATTTCTGAGCAGCAAGACTCCACAGGATACCATTGTCAATGGAAATATTGCGGGTGGAATTGCAAGAAGTATTTGCGGAGTGCAAAGCGGCAAGAGATATTTGTGCTTAAGTCAGTGAAGATTGCCAACAGAAAGTCGAAAACGCATTGCAGAATATGGTTTTTTGGATCGAACAATGAATCAACAAAGGTAGCATCACATCAAATAGCTTTGCAACAAATCTCAACTTACGAAGATTCGATTAACTGAGTCGTCGCAACAACTTAACAGAATTTACAAGTGGTTACTACTCAAACTCAACAACGAATCGAAGATAACCGACAATACATTCAGCAAGAAATTCGGTTAGCCGCTGAAGGAATTGAAGAACAGGTCATCGAACAAATGGCTGAATCTCGAAACGAGGTACATCAGCAGTTAGCTGATTAACGACTGAGTCATCCAGATAGGATTCAACCAGCCGAGGAGATTAACTAAGTCATTTTGAACCAAGTCAATCAACTGTGGTTGCGGTAGAATGCCACAGGTCAACTTAACATACTTCTGAATTGACGACATTTGAAAATGTCGATAAGTCATATCATTTTTCAACTCGAATATACCTAAAATTAGCTATAGACAGCAACATACAATGTAACAGAAGAATTTTTCGTAAAACGTTTTGACCATCTCTTCGACTTTTGGAACAGGGTGTGTCAAGCACCACAATCATGAAATCTTGGTCCAACTAACATTTGTTAATTATTTGGTTTTAGCTTTTTTTTGTTTTTGAAAATTGTATGAAAACGCCGATTGAGAACGTGTGATTTTCTACAGTTGTCCGATGAATATTTTAAAAATGCACAAACCACCTTTATGTTTTAAACACATACAGTGCGTGTCATAATTATAAGACCAGTTTTATCTTTCGAATAACTTTACGAATTTTGATTCAATTTAAAAAAAGTTATGTCAGATATTCACATCTGTGCCCCGAACAAGCTCTGCAAGTTTCATCCCGATATCTGTATGCGGCGACTCATTATGCAAATAAAACCAAAAAAACAACAATTTTAACTGTGTCACAATTATAAGACCAGTTAGAGTTTTCGCTGTAATCACGAACTGGTTTCAGTATCGATAATGGGTCTGATAAGAGACGTCTCTGGGCGATAAGAGGTGTTGCTGGGTGAGATTTATAAGCCGATTATCAGTTGATTATTGCATAAACGAACTTGATACATCATGCCGCATGGTCAGCGCTGGGTCAAATCACCTTGCTTCATCAACAAGTTATTTTATTATTATCAACAAATAAATTATAAAACAAAGTAGTCAGCGAGTTATAAAGGCCAATAATTCAGCAACATTATGCTGACAAAGAATAACTTGCATTCGAATTAACCAGCAAATTATAACATTTTGATTTACATTTGGTTTGTTATTGTATTTTGCTACATACATTCTTGAACAACAAATGTCTTGAAACGTCGTTGGATTTGTTCAGAAATGAAAAGGATATACACTGAGCTTCAGTTCCAAATTTTTCAGTATTTACTCTTCTATTAATCAGGCTTTGAAATGCCTGATAAATTAAAGTAATGTAACATAAAAAGTTTTAGCTTTGATGAAAGTAAAAAAAAATCATTGCAACTTTCCCCATAGAAATCTATTATGTCATTATTAATGTAACAATAATGCGTTCTTTGTTGGCTTCTATATATTTTTATTTGCAAATAGGGATTTCATTTCGAATATCTCGAACATCAATTGAATTTGAAATCCTGTTTAACATAAGCACTTCGACAGTTTAACTTTAACTTTAACGGTAACTCGATTTAAGAAGTTTCGTTTCCATACTTTGCTTCCCGGGACCCATTGTTCGTGCAACAGAATAGAATAAAATCATTAATTATTTTTTTATTATAGTAGTATTTTTATTACCACTGCATTTTGAGTGGGGTATTTTCGAGGGAGGTTATTTTGAGGGTGAAGTGGGGGGGGGGGGGAGGGGGTTGTACTGTTTCAACTACTTCGAATTCACTGTACATCAATAATAATTACTAAAAATCGCGGAAAATTTTCCCATAGCAAGCCTTTTCATTGCATTTTCTACTGGTTTTGCTTTGTAGATCACCATTTTCGAATAGAATTTAGCTGACACCATTACCTATACTTCATCCTAATGTGATGGATTATTTTCTGATATGATGATTTATTATAAAAGTTCTTGTCTTCAGGAGATTTCCTTGTGAATATATATTTCTGATTTATTTGTATTGTCAGTCAAAGAGGAGAAGTAAAAGATTTATTAAGTGATTCCAATTCGCACATCTATACATTAAATTCAAGCAAGAACAACGATTTATAAGGTGCACGAGAGATTTCGTTTTAGGTCGTCGATGAACGGACGTTGGGTAAGGTCGCAGCACGGCTTCGGACTTCCAATCCTCGGACCGTGGTCTTTTATCGAACAGTGCTAAAATATGCCTGCGGCGGAGGTCGACCCGGTGCAAGCACAAACCAGCGCTGCGTAATAGTGTCAAAAGCTCCTTCTCCTACCGAATTTCGGGTGCGATGTCACTTCCACGTGAAACCTCACTCGTACGGGTTTTTAACGGTGACCCTTGTCCATTGTGACGTAAATCCGACGTGGCGCGCTGCAACCTTACTCAACCCAAGTCCCATGAAACCTGAAACGCGAAACGAACTCCTAACTCAAAAACATGAACTAAAACGACTCGTTAATATTCCTGAAAACTAAATAGTAAACTATACAAAAATACTAACAATAAATTACGATAAGAAAACACAATTTTACTACAAATAACTAATAATGTTTAACAATAACAATACAGCGATTTACATACATTAGTGACATGTTGTGCTAATGGCTCCATTCTCGTCCGATTCACCTTTCAGGCAACGGGCTTTTCGAATGAATTGATATTCGTCATTGTACACTGGATAAAAAGCACCGAAAATATGTTCCATTTCGTCATACATTTGTCGCGTAGCATGGAACACGTTTGGAGTCCTAGTGTCAAAGAAAATAAGAATTTCTCCATTGCTGTAAGAACTTTTTTCAATTTCATTCTGTGTTACAGCTATACTCACCTTTGAACGCTGTTTAATAAAGGTAGAGTATGCTGGGTCTGAGCATCTACAAAATCAAACTGTCCGCCTCAAAATATTTCTCAGCAAACAAGGATGATTCGGATTCTGGCCAGGCAATATTCCCACTTGTTTAGGAATTAGATCTCTGTAACATACAGTAACGAAATTTAACAGACTGTAAGTTGATGTGGAAAGAAAGAAATGTTGCTTTGCAAGAATGATGTTGATTTCAAATTTCAGAGGTTTGACCCAGTTATCCGGGATAACAGTCTAAAACGAAAATTAAGCTGTGATTAAATAAAGAGTCATCAACTGCCTGAGTGGCAGCTTAGGTTATGAGAAAATAGCTAAGAACTATAATTAAGGGCCTATAGTTGAGAAGTTGAGATGACAACAACAACGAAAGTAGGGCACGATTTTACCAAGCGATCAAGCTCCCCATAGGTGAGCTACACAAATGGACGTACCTGTCACAAGGGTACGCTACTGGATAAAGCTTCTACTGTCGGCAATCGTCCACGAGATGGTTCGTAAAAGAGTCGAGTGGTGATTGAGGCACGTCCCGTTTCGGGCAAAATATATGAACCAAATATTATAGTACACGTATATAAACTGAATGAATTTAAATACAATACAAAAACGTTCGCTTTCGTTCGAGAGGCTCACTGGAAAACTAACGATGTATAAGAGAAAGAACTCGTCGGTAGTTATAAGTTCCAATCAGATTGAAGGATTTTGCAATTTCCCCACAAGTCCACTTCTGCCAGGTGATCGGGTGAATCACCTGATCGTGTGAGTGGCGTTGAACCTGCTGTGCAGTCAACAGGTCAGCCATTAATATACCAATAAAGTTTACATGTTAACTCAACTATATAGTTAGAGTAATCAAACATTATTTAATCAAAATGGTCTTCTCATGCTTAAATATAATACAATTTGCTTGTGGACATGTTTGCTAACAAACCGCTTTTAAAGACGAGCTCTAAAACATCAAAGTTGGTAAACAAAACGATGAAACAAAGTAAATTAAGTTCTTATAAAATCGATTAAACTGCGACAAGTTATCAAGGAAATATGGATTCTCTCCTTTTTTAATAACCAATGTAGTCAGTTTGCCGAAGGGAAATTATTTATTTCATGAATTTATCTGGTCACACTAAGGTTTACAAATTGGACAGAAATCGGCAAAAGTCAAGCGAGGATGACTATGTGATTTCAAGTGTCATGAGCATCATCCATCTCCATGGTGCGATATAGTTAATAAAAAGACGATAATTCTGAGTTTAGCTTTCAAATAATAAACTGAGGCGACCGCTCGGAAATGAACATAATTCGTAGGTTTTGTGTGTGGATAATGCTGAATTTCCATGTTCGTTGCCTCGCTCGCTACCTGCACCAGGGATCATTTCAAGAAACTCTGTCGAGACATGTTCTACAAGATCACAAGCAAGAGCCCTCAAACGGTCAGGACGTGAACCTGAAGCGAACCCACATGCGCACCGGCATTGCCCAAAACATTTATACAAGCGCCATTTTCAAATCGGCGCGCTCAAATTGACCTTTTTTTCGTCGGTTTGGTGTGTACAAAAGTGCACTTTTTTGTTTCATTTGCTGCGATGAGTCAAATTGGAGTTTCAATTCAATACAAATTGACTGCGTGGCCTGGCGGTAGTTACGAATGAGCTATAACTATAATTATTTACTAATTTTTGTGTTACATTTTATTCCATTTTATAATTAGAAATAAGATTAATTGATTAATTAATTAATTAAAACGGAATTAACAAGAATAAAAAATCGCCAACTATGCATCTGAAACGAAAAAGCTCCCCTTCCCCTCAAAAATCCCCCCTTGTGGCGCATAATTTTTCAAAAAAAGATGTTAGAATTAGATAACGGTAATGATGTCAGCTGAATTCTATTAGAGAACGGCGATTTACAAATCAAAACCAGTCGAAAATGCACTGAAAAGGAGACTTGCTTAGAAGTTTTCATTGATATTTATATTAGTCATTACTATTGATGCATAGTGACGATGAAGGAGGTTGAAATAGAACAACCCCCTCCCCTCTCAAAAACACCCCCGGTTAGAACAATTCAAAATAAAATAACCTTACAAACAAATGAACAATGAATAAAATAAAATAACTTTACGGTAAACAGCTACCCAACTACAGTGCAGCGTCTATTTTAGCACTCAAGAACATATGAGTGCGTCAAATAAAGTAAAATTTGAAATTTAAACTGAATATTTATCGTTTCAATTTGTCCATAAGTAAAGTGTACATTTTTAGAACGACAGTCAGGCGTCACCAATCGCTACATCTAGATATGCTTTTGTTAAATATCGCGATGCTCACTCCTTTACAGTATTAAGGACGTGATGTATACGAGTACCATGCTGCTTTTCATAAAAGTGAATGCACACCATCAATGTATTCATTCCCAACTCCTTAATCCTGTCACCATGTATGTGGATGATGTGAACCAATTTCAGAATTTAAAATATAACTCGATGGGTACCAATGAAAAGGAGTTAACTGCAAAAAGTGCGTTTCGAGAAAATTGATGTCAAAGTTTTGATCGTCGCCCTGGCTATAGCAACCTTCAAAATTGAAGCATGCATTACTCAATGAATATCCATTCCCCAGTTGTCTCCTTTCGCCAGAATGTAGATTTAAGTGCTATTTATATGGTACAACAGTTAACTCATTTTGTGATTTTTTGCAGTTATCTCCTTTTCATTGGTACCCATCGAACTATAGTTGCTCGCCGCTGGACTATGGTTTGGCTTTTGAATTATAATTAACATGGAACTATTGTCGATGCTCAACTACAATTGTCATCCATCTTTATTTGCCATCGTAGTCGGGCCACTGAAGGATAATTGTCATAGAACTACAATCTCTCGCCGCTGGACTACAGTATATGACTATGATCCAGTTCTGCTCTTCATGATTGTCTTGAAACATTGTCGACCCTGAGCACCTACTACGTTAATTGATCCCTCCGATAGCACATATCACTCAGCATTAATGCTGATTGTAATAATATTCTAAGGGCTATGTCTTGCATATGTCTTTTCAATTCAATGGTAGCTCGTCACTTTATAAAACATCTGTGAGGCCAGTGACAAAAGATTAACAGTATGAGATTTAAATGACTTGACTGATTATGCACACATTGGCTAATATGGCAATGGTTCTTTTGTCGATTGACAGAGGGTCAGAATAGTGACAACAGAGTACAGATTTGGGATACCAGCGAAAACATTACTGCAATATATTGTCAATATACAGCAAAGTAACTGAAATTTCTGTTATCTAGCTCCTAGGTTGGCTCGGCTATCGCTAGTGTCAGCAGTCAACGATGTTCCGTTTAGAGTTTTTGCTGGTTTTGTACAGAATCGCTACGCGTGTCTTGCTGATTAAACTACTTTCCTAGGTTTCCTCGTAAATTAATTGCATACGAATTTCAGACGACCTTCTAGCACGAAGAATTTCTTCAACAACAACAATTTCGTATGTATCTTAAGGCGTACATAAAAGCACATATAATTTCATAAAATTATCAACAACATTGCAATAAACATAAGCGAGCAGAGCGTAACATTTAAAATGTTACAACAATGAACAACATAATGCTTAGTTTGGATTACGAAAAAGAAGTAAACGGGTTTGGCTATATCCTATCGTCTGGGTTGGTTTCAATGAGTACCATAGTATCATCTACAGTTATTGGCAGATGGGTGACGGAAAGACACACCGTCCTACAATTTAAATCGTAGCTATTGCAACGTTGACGACAAAAAAGTAAAACCCCTGGATGGAATTCGTCACACTTTCTATTTACGCAGGGAAAACGAAAGTTATAAAAAGCTTTGTTCACGAGTACATGCACTTGGAGGTTGCAGGTAAGGAAGAAACTTCGGACGTGAGCCAATGAGGTCGATATGCTCGATGCTTGGTTATTTACAACATGAAACCGGTATAACCGAGGGTTATAATTCCTCATTTATACTGTTCTCGGACGAACGGGGAAAATAAAAGAAACATGGTTGTTTACTGCCGCACAATGATGATCCAGTTTTTCCATGCGAAAGTTTATTTACGACGACAGTAACGAAACACGCATTCTGGAGGAATTAACGAAATGGTCGAGAAGAAATAAGTTTCGCCAGCTGCCGATCGTTTGCGAAAGCGGCAAACTGCATTTCGTATCCATGTTGAACGGCTTAGTCGACTCTTTCGACATGGTCGACGAAAAAGTTATATGGATATTCGACTATAATCGAAGACTGCAGTCGTTCGCCATCTAAACAAGCGTTCATCAGCACGCTACATTTGGCAGCTGGAAATTCTGCTTGTGAATGTTATTTCTATAAAATAGAAGGCAGTGACTACTGGACGAAAATCTCCATTTCAGCCATTCATGACAAGCCAAGTTGCAGTCCGCATGATGTTCCACTTAGATTTCAAATCGAAGACACGTTGGCTTGTTCCGACTACAAATTAGAGACTGGTAAATCACTGACTGGTTTTATAAAGTCACACGCTTCAGTTGCAAACATTAACATGTTATCGCTGCAAAGCTTGGCTATGATTCAACTGTTCGCTAGCTTGAGATACCACGACTTCAATCGAACAATAGAAATTGCTAATTTGCCTGTTTATCGAAAACGACAGTACATCAGTCCGAGTTGGACACGGGACAGATATGAGCTAATCTGAAATGTCCTTGTCTGAACTGCATCGATTGGATCTACTTGATCTGAAATGAAAAAAATGATCAACAAAACATGGCAAAGATTTTTCGATGCACATTCGTATTCGTGATTAGCCTCTGAACAACTATAGTCACTGGACTACAATATTTTTTGGACAGCTCAGTCACTAGACAACGATACAAGTGACAACTATAGTTTTGAGAAAATTATATTCACTGGGTAACTATATTCACTGGACAACTACAGTAACAGCACAACTATATTCAATACACAACTATAGCCTCTACACGACTATAATGACTGGAGAACTATACTAGTCACAGGATAACTATAATCAGTGAACACCTATTGCTATTATAGAAACTATAGTTGCACAGCAAATATAGTTGCAGAAAAGATTGTTGCATAGAAAGTATAGTTGCCCAGAAACTACACTCGCTTAAAATTATAGTTGCAAAGAAACAGTAGTTGCAGAGAAACTACGGTAGAAGTTGAGTCTGTATTTTGTTCCGACTCGAATAGAAAACAATTGCATCAGTTTATAAAATTTTGAACTTTCCCGCTAAAATTGGTCAGCAGGTTGTATTCTTTCGCTGTGCGTACTTTTGCAATAGGCAGTCAGTTTTACGAAATGATTTTCAGAGAAAAAAAACCGATTCTCGTGTTGGCGAAATTTCAAGCGCGGAATCGATCGAAATTTTTTTATTATTCGTCCCGATAGTTTATGCATCGGTTCATTTTCTTATTCCACTCGAGATCTATGGATATTTTATTAAGTGGACATTAATTACTTTTCCTTAAACGCTCGAAATTCATTTAAAATCGTATTAAAAATTATAAATTAAAAAAAAAATGGACGACGAAAACGGCGACACTAAATCCGACAATACGATTAAACCGTCCAACGCCGACAAACGAATCAAATCCGACACGTTAAAAGTAAATATCCAGTGACGTTTTTTGTTTTTTTAAGTAGCAAATATGGAAATTTCCTTCTTTAAGCAAATTTTCGCTTCATTTCGCTAGTTTTCTCGTTGTTAAAACGAAAATAAGCGCGATTTCGCTGTTTCACAAGCGCATTTTTCGTATTTTCTTGCAGAAATCGCCGCAAAAAATCGACTTAAGTCGCCAGGATTTAGTGAGATTGTTGAGCTATCTGGAAGGCGAACTGCAAGCCAGGGACGTTGTCATATCGACGATCAAGTCGGAAACGGCCAAACAACTGCTCTACCAAGCTAAATACGGCCGCTTGGGATTGAACGATCCGTTGGCCGCTTTGCAGAGAGATTCGGAGACTTGCGGGTCGACGGACGATTTCGACGAATCGTCCGTCGGTCAGATGTACGAATCTCAGCTCGGACAATTGGAGAAGTTGATCGCTGTACAGCGACGGGCTCATCACAGAGCCAAGCAGGTAATTAGCCGTTCTACTTACAATACGGACAATTTCTATGCACTTCCGAAATTTAGTTAGTGAACTAAGAATTGTAGAGCTAGCAACAATCATATGCCAACTAAGATCTCTATGCAATTGTAGTCTCTTTGCCGTTTAAGGTTTTAGCCGGCGCCGAACGTCGGCACGCTAAGACTGTCGTACTGTTAGACGACGAACGTCAACGGCGAGCGCACGATGCGGCCCAGGGCGATGACGTTTGCATGATGTTGGAGAAGGAACGCGAACGATTAAAACAAGAAGTACGTTATAATATTTTGGTTTATTATCATCAACGCGTTCCATAAAATTTTCTCAGCGCTCGACTAGACCAGATTTATTCTGTCATTGAGAACTTTCTTTTTATTTTTTTCGTCACGACTCGACAAACCAGTTGTCGATCTTTTCGAAAAGTTATTTAATTTTTAAAACAAAATAATGTTTTTCATTGCTCCCAAGTGCACTTGAGTTAAAGTTTTCTAGCAAAAAAAACATGTTTCGAATTTGTTTTTTTTCAGATCGAAATGAAAAAAGGCGAACAGGATAAATTGGAAAAAGAGTTGGAAAAAATGAAACAAAATCTGCAGGATGAGAAGGACAGACGGAAGGAAATCGTACTGTACTTGCTGCAAGAGCGCAAGCATTTGATGGTCAGGTTGATGGAGGAAAGGTCCAAGGTAATAAATATTAGAAATATTAGCTAGCCTGCAACTGTGGTCACGTAAACTGTCAACTATGGTAAACTTATTTGCAGGTCCAAAATCTGACTGGCGCCCCTTCCCAAACAGCCTCTACTTCATTCAAATCTGTCGATGAAGCCGCATTAGCCAAATTGAAATCCGAGTTGGAAACTACGAAAGGTCTATTGGATAAGGAAAGGGAGGAGTCGGCGAGCCTTCGGGAGATTATTCGCACTCAGGAGGATGATCTGAATTTAATTCGCCAGACTATATTGGCTAAAACTCGTCGCATGAACGCGCAACAGCAGCAGCAGCCGGCGACGACCACTGCGGGAGCATCGTTGACAAACGGGGATCGAACGGGGAAGGTTCAGGCAAATGCCAATACATCGACGATTTCGAAATCCGTCGGTAATCCCGCTTCATCATCGTCGGGCACTGTTAGATACCAGATTTTGACCAGACCCGCCGCCCCGGGGTCCACCGTAGAACCTGCAAATCAATCCAGTTCACCGTTGCAGAGTCCATCCTCGGCTACTATACGCTTGCTGAACCCCGCTTATCAACCCCAACTCTCGCCTCAGTCGAAGAATTCCAAACCAATTTCTGGTCCCCCGCCGTATCCAGCGGGATCTGAACTCGTATCAGCGACAGTCAGTAATTATTCATCGATGAAAATACCTGCGAATCAAAGTCAGTCGATACCGTCTTCATCGTCAAATACAGTAACCAACGCATACTCATCGCCGGCCAGCCTTCGACGTCCGTTGCTGGCCAACTCGCCAGGAAAGACTCCGACGCCGGCTCCCGTAGCTGCCGCCATGGTCAATGGTTTTTCGAAAGACACGAAAAGAGCCAACGGTCCGTCGTCATCATACGCTTCTATTTATTCCTCGATAGGCAACGTTAGACCGATGGCCTCCTCGTCGGCCGGGTACGAAACGGATCCTCTCCGGCTAGGGTCCACCAATCGCGTGGCCCTTACTCAACTGCCAGCTAATTTCTCCTTTCCTAGTCAACGCAACAACGTCACCTCATCGTCAACCACTTTAGCATCGCCATCTTCCGGCGGCGGCAACGAAAAACGGAAAACCTCCGCCAACGATCAAACTACGGTGAGTGTGAAAAAGTCCCAGGATAACGAGAAAAATAAACGAAATGCGACAATTTCTGACGATTTAACGATCGAACCGGAAATTGCGCATTTGGAAGCCGTTATTAATTCGATGGCCACCGTCGCCGACGACGAAACTGATTTAAGCCCAAATGAGAACGAATTCGAGTTCAATAGTCGTAAGTCGAGGGTCGTCAATGAGGCGCCTGCGAGTGAAGTGCTTTTTGAATCTCTCGCCTACTTAAACCAAAAATTAACTTTCTTATTTTAATTACTAAACAATTAACATTTTTGATTTTTGGTTTTTCGAAAATGCAGTTCACTGGACTATAGTTCATTTTGCCGACGTGACTCCTGTGAAGTAATGAATTGCGCCATTTTTTTCGAGGCGTTTACGTACTCGATCTTCTGGATTTAACATGATTAATGAGGCTAACGAATACGCCAGACTTTCGGCTGGCGTTGGCAATTACGCCAACCTCCGCGCGCAGTCAGTCGTCTCCCCCTCCACAATTCCTTCCTTCGCCCTCACCTCGTCCTTCCTCGCCTCGTTGGCCGCCAAAAGCCAGATAATAATTTGATTGAGTTTACGTTTCTTTCCGAAACGGCGAGAGCCCAAATGTTTATTCGCTGGAAGCCGTTTCGCGACGAATGAAAGGATGAAAACTACACGACTTATGACGCTTGTTGGTCGTAGGTAGGATGAAAACAAATACATAAGCCGAACGTCAGCCCGTCGGCCCCGCGCCGCCGTAGGTCTACTCATCTTATTTTAAAAGCGAAATTTTAAACCTGAAAAAAATTCGTAAGGGATTCGCTCATCGATATTTACGCAGACACAACCGATTGAGTGGCGGAAAAGTTTTCGAGTGGGGGTCGGCGTAAATATGTAATGGGTCGAAAAGGGAATTCAATAAAGCAAAAAATGCATTTTCATTCGAAACTTTTTTATCGAAATGTGTTTCATTGAGAAAGTTTTTTTTATTCAACACGAACAATCAAAACTTGAACCAGTTGTCGACAATTTTTCTTTTGATTTACGACTTTCGGAGAGGTTTTCATTGCTGGAATTTGAAACAAATTTGCTCGCAAAAAGTTAATTGTCTTTCGAACAGCTATCAAACAAAATTTAGGGATGTTATAAAAACTGAAGAGTGTAGTTTTCATTGTCAGCCACACCAGTCCAACTGATCCACTGACAGTACTGACTGTAACAACTTTGATTTCTGCAACTCGACCACTATGGTCTGCTTGGTTTGCTAATGGAAGTGTGTTTTTTGTGCGGTCTCATGATGTCATCACCCTAGCTAAAATTTTCTATGAAAGTTTTTCTGTTTCAGATCGTTCATCTGGTGTAGAACAAAACTATGCCGACTCAAATTCCTCGAATCATGTTCATATTTCTATGCCTTCTGTCTCTGCGGCGACTACCAATACTAGTAATTGGTCGACCATTACTCGTCGATTTCCGACGACTCTCTCATCTACGGTTCTCGCCAATCGGTCCACGACAGTAGTAGCCAATGCTTACCAAACGGCGCCGGTGATTATGAGCAAGAGGGCGCCGACCCCTTCGCCCAACAATCGAATACCATTGCCGTTGAATGGGACTTTGACGAAAAGCTTTTCGACGAGTTCGACTTCCGCCGGATCCATATTGTCCAAGTCCGAATTGGAACCGGGTCTCGGCGGTCGGTCGTCGTCGGCCATCGGCAATCGAATGACGAAAGCGATGAGCGGTATTGCGGGGAAAGTGCAGAAGAAAATGACGCCCAACGTGAAGCGAATTGATCCAGTGCGATCAACTCAAGTATAATTTTGAAGTTGGGGAAAGTTTTAGGTTTAGTTTTAATTTATTTGTTACCCATGGTTTGTATTTTTAACTTTCGATCTGTGTTTGTTGATTGTTTGCCGATGATGTCCTTTTCGACGAACGGCTGTGAAGTAAATGAGGAGCTAGATTGGTTCCGTGTTTGTTTGATCACATTGGAAATTCGTTTCGGCTTACCACGCATATTAATTTTGTGTAATCATTTTTCGCCCTATTCTATTTTGTCGATGTTTTATTTTTCTTGTGCATTTCGTAGCTGTCGAGGCCTGGCGCTGCTGTACACTGAGTTTTCTCGTTTCGCGATACGATGCCAGTATTATATTTATTTGTACATCAGTTTTTATATCTTTACTGCACTTACTGTATTTTGCGGTGCCTTTCTCGCTAGTTTATAGTTGTTATATTTTGTTTCAATTTCCTCCTTGCTGATTCGTTTTATTAAAAACTTCCACTGATACAGCATATAGAAATGAGCGCCTCCCAATTTTATGGGGGTTAAGTTATAAGAATTGTGCAATTACAGGTTTTTAGGCTAACAGATAAATGAAACTTCATGTGTTTTCCTAAGATGTAGTGCCTCCGATCTTAGTGTATCTGTTAGAAAAAAGCATAAATCTTAAATTTTTGCCCTTCTACAGTTAAATTGAACTACTTTTTATTATTTTTAACTTATGTAATATCAGCAAGTCAATTTCAAACAATTGTATGACTCCACCCACAAGCTCCTTGTCACCTGAGGAGCAGTAAGTATCCAGTGTGCTGAAGTGATCGTCAGGTGATCGCGCCCGTCATTCTCACTTCATTTTAACATTGCTGACCAATAAACTTTATGTTTCGTTTCGTTCTTCAGTAAATGAACTCTTTTCAATTTATGCTAAATAAAAAACGTTTTCGCAAAATTAAATTGAAGACGTTGACTCTGAATACTGTTGTATAGTTACCAAGATGAAATAATGAACTTTGCAGATTTACTTAGTGGCCTTTTCACTGTGGTACTTGCTAAGACGCGTTAGAACTTTTTTATTATAATAAAGTTCATTGGGAATTATAATAGTTTTTAATTATGGCACACCAAAGAATGAATGAGTGCCAATTTTAGAATAAAATAATAATTTTACAATGTTCGCGAAAATTTGACATGGGGGTGGTGTTCGCCAAATGACATAATTTCTGGGCTGGGATCTAGTGTGACGTGTGATTACAGCGGGATGGGTCAAAATATCGATAAGAACATTTGGGTCTGACAGGTGGGTATTTTCGAGTTTGGGGTGGGGGGAGGGGGTTGTTTATGAGAAAATATGGAATTTTTATGTTTTCATGAAAATATTCTGATAAAGGTCTTGGTAAAGTGTTCTCATTGAAAAATAGAGGATCGCTTTTTGGAGAGGATCTAACAAAAATAACCTGGTATGATTAGCAGAGTGGTCTGAAACTAGATTTCATTAAAATACAGTCCGTTTTCAGAATCACCACTGTTTTTGTACTGATCCTGAATTTATTTGATCTATTCCTTAGTTTTATAAAAGTCCAAACAATGTTGCACAACGAAATATTGTTTGGAAACATAAAACATAAAGTACATACATAATAATAACTGCAAATTGTATGTTCATGTGTTTTTCAATAAGTTTAAAAAGTTGCTATAGACAGTGATACTGTATATGACATTATCTGCCATATTTACTGTGTGTCCCTTATGCGTAGAGATTGACAATGTGCAATTAAATTAATAAATGTTTCGATTGGAAGTTCGAAGTCCGTGCTATAACCTTATCCAACATCCATTCATCGACGACCTTATAACGAAATCACACGTGCACCTTATATAAATCATTTTCCTTGCTGGAACTTAACATATAGATGTGCGAATTGAAATCAGTTTCTTAATTGATAAATCTCTTACTTCTGCTCTTTGACTTGAAAAATCTCTTACTTGTAATACAGTTAAATTGGGAATACTTATCTAAACAGAATATCCATAAAAGATAAAGGAATTTATAATATGGAAATCTCCAAAGATAAAAGACTTTTGCAATAAATTATCATAACGGAAAATAAGATGCAACATAATTTATAGAACTTTTTTCTGTTGTGACTTCGTGTAGAAGTTGTAGCCTTGTTATGATATTGAGATTTTAATTGTGATATAATTGTGATGTGATATATCACAATATTGTGGTTAACTGTGATATTTTGCACTAGAAAAATTTTTAATTGTACCAAATTGCAAACACAATTTTAAAGCAATCCATTATTTTTTTTTACAAAAAATGCTTGTTACAACGAAAAAACACTTCATTAGCAAGGCTTTCATCACTCAGACGGTTTCTGTCATTTCCATAACATAAACCAGCTTGACTAAACACGCACTCGGCTGGTGCAGATGTTGCCGGAATCGACAATACATACAGTGCCATTTCAAACAATTTAGGATAAACCATTCGTTTCGAACGTCAAAATGACTGGACGTCAACCTTTTTCTGAAATACATCCTTCGATTCGACAAGAAACTTTCGAATCCATCCATCATCGTTTGACTGACTACATTACTGCTCGCTTGCAGATTTAAATCCTCAGCTATGCAATTGTGAAAGCTAGTTTCACATTCAGTTTTTTCAATTTCATTCATCGCATTTTGTAACTGCTGATCTTCATCAAAGCGGCCAATTAGATGTGACAGCTTAAACTTTGCAGTTAACTTAAAATCATTAAATCGGGTAAATTTAAAGTTGCGCTAAAATTTGGATCCAACATCGTTGCAATCACATACATTGGCTTGAACAAATGATGTTCTTTCGAAAACATGTATGCGAAATGTGCAACCAAATCCTGCCTGAAGCTTTTAGCTAACAAACGAATTTGTTGAGGCAAAGACAAATCGGTTTCAGCCTAAAGGAAAGAACATTATTAGTTGCAATTGAAAGTAAAATTTAATAAAATACTTTTGTCATCTGCTTTTTCAAGGTGACAAGCATCCGGATGACTCGCAAAATTGTAATGTAAAATCTCCTTCAGCTTCAGTTATTACATCTGCTAAAGGTTGGAAAAATTTTTGATCAAATTTATCTTTCGCCATTCTACTCCAGTTAAGCTCCTTAAATTAGGCAATAATTCGCTTGCAAGCAAAGCATTTATCGCCATCTTGAGCTCGCAAAATCTCGTAAGAGCAAAGTAATAATAGACCCATCGGTGTCTTGGTGGCTTAATTAAAACTTTACTGCTGTGATCCAACAAAATGTTGTTGCTTTAGTTGATTTTCAAACCGATCGATGATTTCAAATGCTTTTTCTTATTTCATTCACAAAATCGCTTTTGTCAATGAAGTTTCTATTAGAGCAGGCTAAAGTATGGGCAAAACAACTGAGTCGTTTCTGAGAAACAAACTCATCATCCAATTGTTCTTCCAAACACTGGAATTTGCTAACATCGTTTTCAGAATTTTCTACATCCAAATTTGGTTCGACATAATCGGGATGCGGTTCATGAATTTCAGTGATGTTGAAACGTAGAAGACAACAACGACACAAGAATTAGGAGATATAATTTTATTAATCTACAGTAAATCCTTCGGTAACAACTCCAACACAGTAATTCCAAATGGTAATAAAGTATAAGAGTATAATAGAATCTAACAACTACAATAACAGAGATAATGTCCAACATTACAAAATCATGATGGGAATGGAGATGAGAAAAATGGAGGGGTTTATATACTATTTTGTGGAATGTGAGTGGGTGGTTCTAGAAGGTCTATTTTTAAACCATAAAAAATATAACTTGCTATGCAACGTTATACATAAAAACGTTACAGATAGTTTTTGCCTTTGCAGTCACATGTGTTTGTTTACATTCCTTTCTTCTAGAATCTGCGTGGGAGTAGCCTGGAAGGCTGACGTCATGATGATATCATAATGATGTCATCTGTGGGCGGATATGATGTCATTTGATTGCACTGCCGCCTAGCGTCATTCTAAAATTCTCCTGAGGGGTAGCTCCAGTATTTAAGCGGGCATCCTTCAAGAACATTTTAGTTGATGTGGGGTGATGGCTGGTGCGTGCCGCCTGATGTGTTTGGCGCCTTGTGCCTTGTGGATGCGTCTGGATCATTGACATCATGGCTGATTCCAAGGTTAGTATATAATCTCCATTACAATGTTAAATATTTTCGACCTGTTCTCGCAGATAAGTTGCGCTTTCACGAAAGCCTTTAACAATGTTGCTACCATTGCCGGTTGCAACTTTTAAAATTTTGTCATCTTTGAGAGACAAATTCCATTGATTAAGTTCACTTTCTAATAAAGCAATAAATCGATCAGCTGTATGAGGACTGTCGAATTTTGCCAATGATAGCAAGGCTCAACAAAGCATTTCTTTTTCGGTATCAAACCAATGGGCAGTAATACCAAAATACAAAGCCGAAATCCCCTTCGCAACCAAATATCAGCAGTAAGGCTTAAGCACTTTACTTTCGAAATATCAGCAACAATATCGGTCTTAATTCGAACTGTAAGATTTTTGGATTCCAGTCGTAATATCCCTTCGCAAAGAAATATTAAATTTTGGATCCATTTCTTTAAAAAAAAATCGAAATTCTGGCAATTCTACAATGCGATATGGCATAGATGTACATGAAATCAGTTGAACCAACAAATCTTCACATTTTATTTGCTTCTTGTGATTTTAGGGTACATTTCAGTGGCATTATGTCTAACCGAAAACGCTTCTTGCAGAGTTAGCTGTTTGAAGATTTCAGTGGCTTGTACTTTCAGTTTTGTAGCCACTTCCGTGTTTCGTTACGTTTCGACTGTTTCGTTACGTCTTTGTAAGCAACATTGTGGAATGATTTCAAATGGGACAGCATGTTTAAAGAACTTTTTCCTTTAACTTTGGCATTACAACCTTTTTCATGAACGACTACTTGACAACTTGACGTACTGTCGCGAGAACCTTCTCGTCTAAAATACGCCCAAACGGGACTTTTACTTTTCGCGCCAGAAAAACAAATTTTTTGTTTCTTGGGAAATGTTTCGCCATGGATTTCACCATAGATTGTTGTTTCGCCTTCTTTTTCATTCAGGTGAATTACTGTTGCAGAAGTGTATTCGGAAGCTGCCATTTTTAACAAAAGTTTGACAAAAACAAAACAGAAAGTTACGGAAGTTAAGGAAATTCTACAACTTTAACATTTCTTATAGCATAAAAAATGATCTGCAAGTACTTTTCTACTTATAATATCACAATTAAAATATTACAATTAATTGTGACATTGGTCAATTGTGATTGTGATATATGATATCTTGAAATAATTGTGATATGATTGTGATGTGATATATCACAATTTGTGACATGATTGTGATATATCATAACAAGGCTACTCCTGATCAAGTGTTTTAATAACATTGACAAACAAATTACGAAAAATATTCCAAATATAAAAGCGTTCTAGATTAATATTTATAATTGTCTTGAGATGGAAATCTCAATCTGACAGAAGATTCAGGCGTATCAGTTACAAAAGTAGATCGTGGTAATTTTCGCTCCAACGGTTTCAAAACTGGCGGTTTCTTATCAAATTTTTTCAAAAATGCCAGAACCAAATAAAACAAACCTTGTATTATGGTAACTATGCTTATGCCGAGCCACAAGCCCAATTGACCCCCGACGTTAGCAAGTGCGGTTTGTATTGTGAATGTATCGATTTGTTCTATCTGAAAACAAGCAACGTCACAGACGACTGATAGCAACAAACAGTAATTTGCACAATAAATGAGGTACCTGCATAAACGACATTGTGTCGTAGCCAATTAACACGTACGACAAGGATTCGTTGACCAGTTTGGGTTCCAACGATCCGTAAGTTGTTGTACCTTCATGTATCAACTCTTCGCATTTGCTAACTAGTCGACACTGAGCCGCGCATGGTTGAGCGCACATTGGGTCATAGCCTAGACAATTTTCTGTGCCTTTACAGATTTGGGTATAGTTGAAATCATCTGGTGAATCCAAGTACTCCAACAGCGAGCAGTTGCAATATGCTAGAAATGCTTCAGCGTAACATCGATGGAAACACGTATTGGAACTGTATATTGTAGCTCCGGCGTCACAAGGATTCGTGGTGGCCGATTGTAAGTATCGAGTTGTTCGTAACTTTATTTCCGTTCTCATGTTAGCTGGAGCTAACATCCATCGCCGAGTGATCCATTTAAAATGCTGATCCAGACTGATTGAAAAACTGTTGCTAAACTGACTGCGAGCTGCTAGTGCCGGATACATCTCGAAATACGAATCTGGCGGTGTTTTTAAATTCAGCTGTAGACCACCGTCGAGCCCAGGATACATTTGATATCCGTTTTTCACAAAAAGTTGACACTTTCCATAGTTTTCCGAATAAAGGGGCGATACGTCTTGGCAATATTTCTTGCCATAGATGTCTTCGAGCGATGTTCTTCTCAGTATGTCTTGACACGAATATCCGAATCTCTTGTAGAAATCTCTCATAGATGCATTATATCTGCGTAAAAACTCTTCAATTTCCTTGTCGAATGCCTCTAATTGAGATACATTATTGAAACCCTGCCTCCTACTGCCGACGAAGTTGATGATGAAATTTTCCGAGAAGTTAGCTTCTCGCATTTTCCTCACGTTCAACCCCCCATTGAAACAAATGAGAACTTCAGGCATTTCGTGTTTGGGACATAGTTCGATGCTAGTCCTTGTGGTTATCGGTTGAACGATGAAGTCTTTGATGGTGTAGAATGTCAAAAAGCTGCAGCAACATATCATCGTTAGCATGACAATTGTCCAAAAATAGAAACGAAATTTATTATCTCTAGATTCATACCAATCTATAACACCATTCATGGAAGTTATTTCCACCCATTTTGAAAACATTTTCTCAAATTTATTCGGGTCACCAATTAATAATAAAACAATTTAACTGCTCAATCTTTGTGAATCGAAGTTGCTTTCGTTAAATTCTAGTTAAAGTTTATTCTTCAGTTGACAACCATAATCAATTTTTCGATCGAACGGTCCTGTTGAAAAATACACAGACGTATGTTTGTTTTACTCTATTGAATGGAATAACTTTTTCTTTTTCATAAGGGAAAGACAAATGCAAAAGGAAAGGACAATCAAAATTTAATTTGCATACCAAAAAACATCACCGAGATGTGCCAAACTTTATTGCCACATTTTATGGGCATGTGAATATCCATCATCTCAGTTGATAAAGGTCGAGATCGCATTGCTGGTCAATGTTTCTAATCTGATCTAATCTCCAACCTAATTTAATTTTGTGTCAAAAGGGGAAAATTTATTTTCAAAGTTTTCCAAACCGTTTATTGCAACCTTCAAAGAATTCGGATATATAATAGCCATATCAGTCTCTATGAAGCAATGCAAAGAACAATGGATTACTCCAGAACAAATATTTCTTGAATTTATTATAATTAATACAATTTGTTTATATTTATGAAAAATATTTTGATTTATATTTATTCATAATAAAGTACTTTGATTTGCAAGTAGGGTAAAACGGATTGCAATTTAATAATTTTAGGACAAAATCTCTGTTGCATAATATCATTTTATACTATTACGATTTGTTGTTGGAAATTGTTGAGACTCATTTTCGGTTTGTGAAAGCTAGCCGCTGGAACAGGCGCCCCTGGACCCAGGCTGTTCCAGTTTTGACTGAAACTGAAACTGAAATAGTTTCAGTTGGTAGTTTTTGAAATCAGTTTCTGACTGAAACTGAAACTGAAATTATTCTGA
>JAQGBA010000936.1:0-21177 GCA_034698125.1 Prionchulus punctatus
GAAGCCAACGTATTTGTACATTTCCATTCGCGTTCGTGTTGACCTAATTTACTGTCGTCCAACACCAAAGGTACCCAACCTCCGAAAATGAACATCCTGAAACGAAAGAGAGCATTAAAAAACAACTTAGACGACGCGAAATTTTTTTTGTTTACCTGTGTCCAACTATGTTTGCCGAATGCAAACTTCTAGGCAACGGCGGTATGCCGTCCAACTGAGGGCTGATCCACGTCATGCTATCTGAAAACAAGAAATCTGTCTCTCTGACGATTGAAACTAGTAAAATTCGGCGCTTACTCAAATCCAAAACCCACAAGTCGCCCAAACGACATCCGCTCATGCCGCCGTAGATGATCAACTGCGGCTTGCCGCCCGGATCGTAGAACGAAGCCGTGTGAGATTCACGAACGGGCGGCGGCGTACCGTACGTAGTCGGCACGTCCCATTGCAAATTATTCGAACCGTAGCGCAGATCCAACGTGTACAGATCATTAAGATATCTTGGAAAACAAAAAATCTGCGCTAGCTAAACGTCTTCCGGGCAAATAATAATAACTATAGTTCCAAACAATTACCTGGGAATATTGTTTTTCGGGTCGTCGCTGTCGTTGGTCAGCCCTCCGAACAAATAGCAAACCTGACCGCACAACGTAAAGGAATGGCCCAGTCGAGGGCACGGCGCGTTGTGGCCCGATTTCGGCGGCCGCGGTCGTAATTTTCGCCACTCCCAGCGAGAAGCCTTAAAAAAATTAGACAGTGAATAAAAAACAAAAAATGTGCCCGGAAAAGAGTCTAAACGTGCCTGAAGTTCGTACAAGTCGTTACTGTATCGACCGTATTCGACCATTCCGCCGAAGACGATGATTCGCGTGCCGTCGCAGACGATGCCGTAGGCGGCGCACCCCGGCGGGATTTCTCCTCGAACGGCTGGCACGAACCATTGATTCGTAGCTAAAAATGCCACAGTTCACGATTGAAAAAACAAAAAAATTGACTTTGCCGTAAGGGATACCAGGCAAAAACGAGAAATGTATGAAAATTTGCTAATTTTCATGTTTTTTGCGCGATTGGAACATTTTTATGGGAACAATCAATTTAGCATAGTTTGCGACTGAGAAAGCAAAATAATTGACTAGCTAAAAGGGTTAACATGCAAAAAAGCTAATCATGACGATTTCGAGTAATTTTAACATTCTCATGTAACCACGTTAAACTATGAACAAAACAGACGGTTTTGCGACTGAGAAAACAAAAAAGTCGATTGGCCGAAAGGGAAAATTACTGAATGACAAAAGTATTGACCTAATTTTCGATCTTTTGACCTAATTTTCGATTTTCGATTTTGAACAGTTTTAAATTCAAGCACGCAAACGAACAAAGAAATCAAATTTTCGGCGCTAGTCAGAGACTACGTACCAGTATTGTAAACGTGCAATTCGTCGACGATTCCTTCGTTACCGCCGCCGAAAACGATCATTAAATCTTTTATGGAAACGGCCCGATGACCGTGGCGCGGACGCGGCGTCGGTCCACTGGTATTCGTGACTTTTTTCCATTTAACTATCGGCGCCGGGCCGATGTTGCTGTGATACATTTATCCGGTCAAATCTGCGAGCTAATTCCAGCAAAATTTCCCTTCTTAGACAGTTTAAAACAAAAAATTCGACTCGCCGTAAAGCGAAACACGCAAAAATCGCATATAACTCAACGTTGGCGACGCTCGGGGAAAATCGAAATTCTTCGGCGGGAAAACTTTAGACGACAATTCTTGAACGAGAAAAAACAAATTTTTGCACTTTCTTTGCGAATTTTCAGGTAAATTAGTCGAATTTAATTAAAAACGATGAAAACTTTGTTTTTGGATCGCTAATTAGGGAATTTTAATTGTTTTAAAGTCGGCGACGCTCGGGGATATTTTACTCGAAAACACCGGATTTCGACGTTTGTCTGCAAATTTTAAACAGAATTGTAAACCTGATTATCAAGTTTAGTGAATATTTAAAAGTTACCATTTCTTCGCATAAATATGAAAAGGGTAAATCAATAAACACTTTCTATTGACTCGTCATACAACTTTAACAATTAAGTTGATTGAGAAATGATTTTAGGACCATTTAACAAACTTCAACGAAGGGTGAACCATTTCAAATGTAGGTCGTCCGTCACGAGGTATCATTTCTACATAAGCGAAGCCATTTTACAAGCGAACCATGATTTCACTGTAAATATCTTAAAAAGGAAAAAGGGGGTTTTAAGTTCTTAATCCGGAGTTTTTGAAACATTTCTAATGTTGTTTCTAAATTTATTTTCGCTTTTCGCTAAATTTTTCGCTCTATTTCGATGAAATGTTTCGACTGCTTTTGGACAAAGATTATATTCTCCAAGGAAGGGTTTTACGAATATTCCGTGATAGAACTAACCTGCTCGATTTGTTGAATGATGATCATCTCTATAAGCGATTTAGATTTGACAGAGAAACAATATTTTGGCTGGCGGATACTTTATCCGATGATCTTAATTCAACAATACATAGCTGTGCTTTATTACCAGTGCAACAAGGATAATTGCGCTGCAATATTTTGCAACTGGTACTTTTCAAATAGTTTGTGGTGATGTTGTTAACTGTATCAAACAGACGGCTCGCTGGTCGATTTGGAAAGTCACTGATGCATTAATCAAGTATCGCCATCGATTTATTGTCTTCCCCATAGACAGAGATGCTGATTTAGTCAAAGCTAATTTTTACAAGGTCGCAAAATTAAGTGGAATTCTCGGCTACATCGATGGTACTCATGTCCGAATACAAAGACCTCATGAAAACGAGTTTCAGTACATAAATCGAAAATTTTACCATCTATAAATGTACAAGCAGTTTGTAATCCCAGCGGTGCTTTTATATAGTTGCAGCTTGGCCAGGTTCTATGCACGATTCAAGAATTCTGAAGGAAAGTAAAATCTTCGACAAATTTGAATTCCAGAAACATGATGGCGTTTTACTTGGTGACAGTGGATATCCATCAAAACAATGGCTTTTAACACCCTTTTTAAATCCAAACCCCTGCAGAAGAACGGTACAACAAAAAAACTAGTTATCATAGAGCAAGCGTTTGGTCGTTGGAAGCAAAGATTCCACAGTATGCATGCTGAATTGAATTGCCCCAGGACCTGCTTGCCGAATTATCACAGCCACTTGTGTACTCCAAAATGTTGCAATATCAGAAAGATTGCCTGATTTTCATGACGATTTGCCTAAAGATGCAGAAGGTGTGGGAATTGCTGAATATGATGGGCCTGAGAGTGAAAAAGGGTTTAGAGATAATTTTGTATCACAATATTTTTCATGAATTTATTTCATTTTAATCATTATGCAATGACAAACTGTTAAATGCTGTTAAACGTTCAATACTGTGCAGTGTCTATGTCAGTATATGTATGGTCTTTCGCTTGGGTCAATTGATAAACAAAACCTCCAGCAGTTTGATTAAATTTTGCTTCCATGTAACATTTTTTGACTTCCATATAATCACATTTGAAGCGCCATCATTCTCTTTCGAACTGAGGCGTTTTCCTTTCCAAATCCAACTTTTGCCTTTCAATTTCAAACATGGCTTTGTGTGATAATCGAAACGATCTTCATCGTACGCTCGCTTTTTAATCCCTTTAACAGGTAATTTTGGTGTAACAGAGCGAATGAATCCATCGTCAGCACTTGTTCTTATTGAATCAGGATCATTAATCGGTTCATCTCCATCAATTGAAGAAGCAATCGAGGTATTATCCAACATTCCAGTCTCAATGCCGCCAGGGATACCTTGATAGCCCGGCGAATCTCTATACACATCGAGGATTGCCGCAGTATTACTATCGAGCGCCTTAGCCGCAGGGCCTCACATACCTCCCAATCCATTCGATCAGTTAGCGTACTTAACAAGGTGTGGGTCGGCCTGGCGACTTTATGATTTGCGCCGAGGCAATAGAACTACGACTTGATGTTTTCGTGTTTCAAAACGAAAAATTATTCTTTTTTGTAATTCTAAAAAACAAAAAAGTAGCGCAACAATTTTGATACAAAAAACTTAAACTAACCTTGTTTTTCAACATAGCTCGGCGTCTGGACGACATTTTTTAATTAAGCAAAAATTAAAAACAAATTAAACGTCGAAGCGCTTTGGATAACGAACTATTTTCAAGCACAATTAGATTTTTTGAATACGAGAGTTTGCTTTGCTGTATGTAGCTTGAAAATTGATGTGTAGGTAACTATTATTTTCAAATATTACATTAGCAATTAGCATAGTGCTCACTAGATAACTAAACATACAAAATTTCTGATTCCATCGCGCGAACGACCAAACCAAAAACGAATTCATGTCACATTGAACATAATAAAAACTGAAATACGGGATACGTCTGCAAAATTATTGATTGTATATTACGAAACATCTAATTGAGCAATTTTTACCTTCAAATTTTAATCATGGTGTATATGGCCCGGAAGTATGAAAATTGTTTCGTCGGGGTTTCCAGCATATAAAATACAATTTCCTTTCAAATGATGGAGCTTTATGTTAACTACGCGAGTAGTTTCCTATATTTAGCTTGCTGCAAATTTTGCTTTAGATGCAGATTTCGAACAATACGTTCGTTTCTTTCATGAAACAGATAACTATACAAACTATGTTCTTGTCGTCTACAGTTTCTAACAAGAGAAAGACGAAGTTCGCGCTTATGAAATCGGCAGGCGTAGTTACATTTTTTCGTTTTATCTTTTTGCCATTCTACGAGTACTCAGTGTATAGAACTCTTTTGTACTCGAAACGAAGGAAAAAAACGAGCATTTTGCAGACAATATTGTTGCAAATTGGCTGGCAACGTTTTCCTGTCTGGCTTGTCTAAGCATCGAATTCAAGTTCATCAACAAAAACAACAAAAACTCGTTAGGCTTAACGATAGAAAGACGGCTTAACTGGCTTAACAATGTCGATGCAGTAAATATGTGAAAACTGCTCATTTCCAGCGACGTCAACACAATGATTATTGTATATATTGGAAATATACCGGATTTTCTCTTACGACAACTATTCAAGATTTTGTTTTACAACTGACATATGGTTATTCTTTAAAGATAAGTAATCATCTTTTAAGAAGTAAAATATCTCTTTAAATGGCTCCCTTATTTTATTACTATTACTATATTACAATTTAGTACAATTCAAACATTATTCATCTTTGATGCATATCATAAAAAAATGGAATAAATATCAATGACGATTATGCAATATAAAACATTAATAAAAAAATGACTCCCATTAAGAGAGACCATAAAGTTTTGGGAGAGCATCAAAGACGGGTGTCATGGGCGTTCACTGTTCTAAAAATATTTATGAAATAATTTAAGCATATTGCTAATTATTTTTGAGTTTGTAAAATAAACTTACAAAGCCACCCCGATCAAATATAAATAGTTTGCCATTAAACGGTTGCATCTTTGCAAGTCCGCTTAGACTTGAGATGTAATTATCAGGAATTATGACATTTTTCCATGCGAAGCTTCGCAAGTCAATGCAGCAATTAAATTCAATGTAGTATTCACCTTCATCATCCATGCGACATATGTATCACTGACGAGTTTCGAAACAATCGAACATCGAAACTGAAGAAGAGTTGTTGAAAAATTCGGTCCTGAATGGAATGCTTTTCAAACGTTTTTTGGTAAGATGAAATAAAAGTAATGCAAAGGCCATCCCCCTGTTGTATGACACCATTAAAATAGTATTATCATCGAATTTGTCCAAAAATTCCAAATAACACATCTCAATTTCTTCAAATATGCAGGCGGAAAGTTCTACTTTACATTTTGTTGCAAAATTACATTTCCACAGATGAATAGTTTTGAACTGATGTTGAGCAATATCATATTCTTGTCCATCCATACATAATCAATGGACTCTCAAATTCATTTGCCATATGAAAATAGATATGTACTGGAAGTCCATATCACAAAAAGCATCGACACCCAATGTTTGATTTTTGTCAGCACCAGCCGAAGCAATTGCTTTACTAAAGGTACATGCTATATCACGTTTCTTTCTATATTAATCTGCTTTTATGATGACTTTGTATTACAAACTCTCATCTTGTATAAACTGTCCTATAAAACTATCAGTCACAATAAAAAAGTATATAAAACTAAAAATGTATTGCAGAGTGCAATTTTGTGACATGCATAGCTTATTCGAAACTGTCATTTCATTACAGCACATTGTCGCCCTTATATAATATGATCTCGTTTTGGAATCAAATCGACAGAAATTCTTTCACATTTTTGAACTATTTCACAAGTTTCCCAACTAAAAAAAAGTCATCGTAAATGCTACACTTATCGTCCAACAATTGCTCATATAACCTACATGAAAGAAAATAGGGACCATTTTTTTCTCATTCCGTAATAAACTCAAAACGTGACATTCTTTTGTTAATTCTCATGGGAAGCAAAAAAATGTTCACGCGAACACAAAATCCTCGACGGTCCCAATTTCCTCTCGTCAGGCGAAAATTGAAACATGAATATTGTACAAAATGGATCAGTAGGACGACGAAAAACTTTCGACGGAAGCGGACAATTGCTCGTAAAACATCTTCAAAAGGGGTAGGCCTAGTTTCCATGTTTTTCATGGAAAGCGACTTCCATGAGATCGTTTACGGGTATAAATAGAGAGTCAGCGAAGAGTTAACATTTCCAAATTCCTTCGTCGACCATGGACACTGCTCAACCGAAAATACTTGCCGCTTGCGCTGTCGGCTTTAGCACGTTAGCCATGTTCGCTTGCATGACTATAGTGCCCATGCTCTATCAAGAAATGGTCGATTTACACGTGGACATAATGTCTCAAATGGGAGAATTTCGGGTTGGATTTTTTGTATTTCACGATACGATTCGGGTCACAATGAGTTTCATGATTTTTTTAGCTTGTGGCTGATGATACATGGGAAACCATGATACAGATGAGAAATGTCCAAAGTCAAGACCATGATAGTGAAGCTGCCAAAAGTCAATCCATGTTTGGAAACTTGTTTAGATTGAAACGTCAAGGGGGCCAATGTCGTAAGGAAATTTGCTATTTTTGGTGTGCTAGTTGTCTGAATTGGTCAAATTTGCAGAATGTAACGCCAACAACAATTGCCCTGCTGGGCCACCTGGAGATCCTGGTCCAGCAGGAATGGATGGTATGCCCGGTACCCCGGGCGATGCTGGGAAGCCAGGAAAAGAAGGCATAGCACCTCCTGTTACTATTTCGCCCGGGGGATGTATGTTGTGTCCCGGAGGACCACCAGGACTCGATGGTACCCGACCTAATAATATTTCAAATGAAGAGGTCAACTTTTAAAAACAAGTGGTTTTAGGCCCTCCCGGACCAGCTGGTGCTCCAGGCCCTAAGGGTCAACCTGGTACTCCAGGCAACCCGGGTGCTGGAGGCGGCGGAGCTGGTCCACCCGGTCCTCCGGGTCCCGGAGGACCAAACGGCCCTGCTGGAAATCCGGGTCCTAAAGGACCGCCTGGAAATAGTGCACAGAGTGGAAAAGGTCTGAAAGGTCCGAAAGGCCAGCCTGGAGCCGCTGGTCCCAACGGTCCTAAAGGACCTCCTGGAAATCCTGCTGGATCCGGCGGCGTTCCCGGTCCAGCTGGTCCACCTGTAAAATTCCTGCCGTTTTTTTCACTGGCTAATTTTAATGCATCCATAACTTTAAGGGCCCACCAGGACAGCCGGGGCTCGGTGGTCAGCCGGGACCGCAAGGACCTCCGGGTCAACCAGGGGATCCGGGCAACGACGCCCAGTATTGCCCCTGCCCACCTCGAGGAGGTTTGCAATTACGAAGAAAAAACGTTGCCATACGAAAGAAGCTTTAATGGAGACAGTGAAAAAGGAACAGATTTGAATTTTTCAGTTATTTGGGAATCTTGCAAGTAAACGAGTCTGCAATGACCAAAGTTTTGTTTTTCAATTTGATCAGCAAAAGTTTCACGTACCAAGTATCAAGTTTCATGTATCAAATTTCAAGTTTCAAGTTTCTGCCAAACTTTTGAACAAATCATACACGTAATAGTTACAAAAATTCCTTTTCCACGAACTATGAAAAAGAAGGGTAAGTTTTACCGGATGCAAAAACATCGAATTCTTGTCGTAGTACGAAAAAGGCTTGGCTCTAGCGGACATATTCCAAAGGTACGATCCGTCGAAATCCATTAGCCGAGTCACAGCCGAGTTATCAACCCTTTCGTAATAGTCATACCAGCCCAAGATGGACAGCATTTTCGGAACAGCAAATTCCAGAAAGACACCATTCTTTAAAAAAGTATCTGCTAATCGTGCAAATTTTTGTGAAACTGAAAATGGTACGAAATACACATCGGATGGACACCAAATTGGATCCATTAAAATTTTTTTGAATATTTTCATTTCTTTGGCTGACAACAAATCGCTGTAGCTTGCTAATGAAGCTTGCACTCCTTCTAATGCTGTCCTGCCAATTTTGCTGTCCCACCATATCGAGCTAGTGCCATTATCGGGTGCAACTCGATTACATCCATCATGAAAATGGACACTGGCCGAATCGAACGGGTTCCAAAAATTGAACAGTAAATCATCGGCTATTATCAAATAATCATTCTTATCATTGGCTTGCGATAAGATGGTTTTGCTTGCGCACTGATAAGCAAAATATCCAGCTTGAAATTCCTTATCAGTGACGTTGATGAACGAAAATCTTTGCTGGTCCCCTGCCAGCGGCTGTACCAACAGATGTTTCGTATAATTGTACGGATTCGAATTAAATGTAGAACAATAAATGACTTTTTTAAACCATGGTTCATACAATAATTGAAACATTGGAATGTTGTAATGGTGTGGTCGATTGAACACTACAATAAGTACAATTGATTTAAGATGATCAAGCTTCTCGTTGTCTACATCAGGAAATGGTAAATCGTTAATGAGAGACTTTCCGCAGAACTTTCTCAATTCATGCAATCTTTGATACTTTTTCAATGTATTAACGGTCGTCTCGACATTCGAAACGGGCAAAAACCTGAAACATAAAAATGACGAGAAACTCATCCTCAATTATACGAAATTATATCGTTTACCGTTCCACATTGATCAAATTTATGTTCGATAAAATCGTAAATACAATAGAAAGAAGAAATAAAAACGTAACTGTAGTCGTATAATTGGACATCACATTCGAGTAAGTGAACTCTTCCTTTCGGAAGTTTTATTTCGATCGTCTGTCATCGTGGCTCGTGGACGAGATTCGTTTTCGTTTCTTTTTTTTCATAAATGTATCATGGAAAATTTTGCCATGCGAGCGACACGAACTGTCGTTCTAATTTCTGTACAGTTGGCGAAGTACAATGTCATGGAATTGTGTTTCGCATGTCTCATTTAGTAACTCGATTTGATGAGACATCCAAATGACATCGCTGGCTAATTTTTATGAATGTGCCATGCTTGCAAGAAAACTATGACGTCACTAGCCAAAATTTTGAATTTGTGCCAATAAGCGATAAAATTCAAAACTTAACAAGGAACATTTTGAGCTTTATGACAAAAAGCTGCGGCGTCTGCTAGTAAACAAATTATTTTCGTTATGAAATTTCAAATTTCAAACTGTTTATTGCAATATTTACTGCGTTTTGAATAGAAACGTTGACATGTCAAAGACGTTGTCGAATACGGCGTTCACTTTAGCTTTTTTAAAACCGGAAACTGTCGCTTATCCGTTTGTTTGTTGGGTAACAAATTTGCACGAATATCGAAAAATAAATACTCATTTTTTGTTTTAAATTTTGTTTAGTCGGTGGTCGAAAGTATTTTATCGTCGCGGTTCAATATTGTCGGAGCAAAATGGCATAAAATGAAAAGGCAGGAGGCGGAAAACTTTTACGGAATACACAAAGGTGATGCAAAAAGATTTTGCTCGGAATTGATAGATTTCCTCCACGAATTTGTTTTATTTTTTAAATTTAAGGACGATTTTTCTACGAACGATTAGTTAGCCACGTAACGACCGGTTCATTGATTACGATGATTTTAATTAGCGACGAAAATAATGTCGTTGAAAAGTGGAGAAAATTAATGGGCCCTACGAAAGTTTTCAAGTGAAAGTTTTTTACTGGTAAGTCGAATAGCCTGTGGACATTTTTTGCTTTTTTAAGAACTATCATCGAACAGCCGGAATCTCTTCGAGGTCGATTTGGTCTGACTGATACGAGAAATGCATTTCACGGGTCAGGTGCGAAATGTGCCCCATTCGCGATTGGGCAGAACCCGATTTAGTATTTTCTTGTGCAGATTCTGTCGAAAATGCCGCATCAGAAATGAAATACTTCTTTCCCGATTTCGATCTCAGCGCAGAATTGCGGCCGCTGTCCGTCGAAGATTTGCATAAAATTATTTTCGCAAACAGACTTCCACCACCGACAGATTCATTAGAAACCTAATTTCGCAATAAAATCATTTTTCCAGTCACATTTTGGTAACGAGCAAGGAAAAAGTTCACTTGCTAAAAACGAGCTAGGGTATTTCTTGCTGCAAATTGAAGAAGTTTCCTGTCCAGTTGGAATCTTTTTTTATGCACACATTCGTGAAAAGAAAACATCTGAAGTAGTTTTCGAAATCTTTTAAAGCAACCAAAACCAGATTCGCCCAACGTGTGGCCCTAAGAAAATCATCCACCTGTGAAACAGTTCTTTTTATCGCCCTGAAATCAATTTTTGACAACAAAATAATTGTTCGCCCGACAGCGCAACAAGTAATTTATGCAAACTAGATTTATGTAAGTCGTTCAGCTCGCCAATATAATTTCGCAAAGTATTCATTATGTATTTTCTGCAATTTTTCTCCATTGGTAAAAATCTAGAAATGCTCATGTACGCGTGTAAGAATGATTTAAAATTTTCAAATGGAACGTGCGATTGAGGCGAGGATGTGAAAAATTGGAAATTTCATACTTCCATAAATTGTCCTAGAATGAATGCGTTTCTAGCAATTTTTGTTTGCTTGCCAGCGTCTATATGTGCTCAAAGTCAAAACGTACGATTTCGAATAGAGAACACACATTTGGAGCCTTGTGCTCAGGGTAAGTTGTTACTGAAGACCGATAATTTGTTTGTAAACGATGAAATCGTGTCGATTTTACGTTTCAGTCAAAAATAGACAATTAATTCGAGACAATAGCGGAAATCTAGACGTACAACAAAATGATATTAATTTGGATAAATTCGGCACGGCCAAAGTTACCAAGTTGCAATTCGTCGACGAGAAGGGCGAAGTGAAATACCTGAACGTGCCCGGATGTTACAATGTCCGGTTGGAAAGCGTGTTCACAGAAACCATAAACCATCCATATATCGAAACTTATGTGAAAATGGAAAACGACGAACTGTGCAAAAATACAAAAGTCAATCCGTACTGTACGCAAACGGAAAACTTGGCCGTGCGACTGATAACGAATGGTCAGAAAACTTGGTAAATGAAACAAATTTTCTACTGGCTACTGACAGTTTCTGGATCAATTTTCAATAGACTTGAAACGAAAAATAGCACGAAAACGACTATTTTTCTCCCTTTTCTAGCAAATTTTGCGATCTCTGCGTCCACGCCGACGAATTAGGCGCTGAAGCTCGACAAACTAGTCCCAATCTCGAAATCAGAGCCAACAATCAAATATGCACAGAAAACGGCCAGAAAATCGAAGCTGGTGTCGCTTACCCCTTGGAATTAATGAACATTTGCACACCGAGTGCCAACGAACTTGAACGTCAAATGCAACTACGTTTCGGCAACAATTGGAGAGATTCATATAGGGATTATGTTAAAAGAGTAAGTGAAAATGATATAATCGAAATACTAGATCGAAAACGTCCAGGAAAAACAAAATATCGGTAGTCAAAGTTCACCAACCGTTTTAGGGCACCATCCAGTTCATGATCCACATTTTGGACAGGCACAATCCAGTGCCCAAGGAGTGCTTGGAACTAGGGGCGGGCACTTACAAGTGGCAAGGGCCGGCATCCTTCGCGGGCAGGGTCAACGAAAATCTTCGCAATACATGTAAACAATATTTATCCCCGTCGAAATCCGAGGATAAGCCCAAGGACGATTATTTATCCTGCTATTACGGATATGTAAATTATGCTATAGAAAATTTATAATATCAAATTATGATACCTTAGTATTCGAGCTGGTTGCAAATAAAACAAAAAATATCACACCCTATTATATGTTTCGGGTACTGTCCAGTCTTTATTTCATAAAAATATTCATATTACACATCGATCGACAAAGAAATAAAATCAATATAAAGAACTATGCTAATTATCGTGAGGTAACAAATCTCTACAAACGAGGCTGTCGCCACGTGAGGCGTCCAACCACTTATGACAAGGAAATACGACTAATTCCGAGGAATTCAACATTCTAACTTCCACCCTGTCCACGTGCCATCCGGCGCCCAAACCCGAATTGTCGTGTTCGATTCTCAATTTGGTCAATTTACCTACATTTACAAGCAAATAATGTTCACCGGCCAGCGGCTTAACGAACAAATAAACATTACCTAAGTACTGATTCTCCACAACGAAAATATCTGTCTTTCCTCTTTCGAATAAATTTCTATATTTTTGAGTTAGATGCCTTTTGCCTGTATCTCCAAATTCTCCATACAACGTACAGTATACCTTAATTTAAAAACAAATAATGTTGCATGCTATGCTCAGTTTCGGTGCCTGGTTACATTTGCATCGGTGCCTGCTCCTCGTTCATCGCCAGTGACCACGCTCAGTTCGTACTGTACTACAGGCAAGTCTACAGTTCCAAAAACAGGCACTTAATAAAAGTGATTTTGATTTTTACGGGTACTGTTTTACTTTTATCGTGACCATTAACCATATCACGTTTTTTACAGTACAGTTGGACGGCGTCCTTGGGCTTGGAGCTGAGTGGTAGCCATAATTTGCATGGAAACACGTACCTGATACAAATTTAGCCAGTGAATGTGGTCGAAAGTCGACCGAAATATCCAGTGATTTTCTTACTTGGTTCCGTCGAAGGTGTCCGTGATGGTGACCTCTTGGCAGTACCATTGGTTCTCCCTTTCGGCTTGACCATCTTTGTCGAATGGGACGTCCTCCCGAGGGAAATGGCCCAAAATGGCTGTCTCCAATTCTCCAACGTTCGCGGACTGAATGCTAAATGAGTCCGTTTGACCCCTGCGAAAACAAAATAAGTGTTGGCTAACTAACTAACGGCATAAGTGGCATTTATCTAGAAGTACTTACCTTTTCAGGATTTTCTTCCTGACACCATTTTCGAACCAATGCTGTTGAGTGTTACCTTTGGACCCTTGGATCACCAGCCAAATATGATGCAAGGTGCCGGCGTCCTTTTTGTCACCAGTCACGACAGAAATTTCGTAAGCTAAACAACAAATAAGACAAAAATAGATGCAAGATATTTAACTTAACGAGCTAAAAGCTAAAACTAACTGGTGTTCTTCCTCCGATCTTTAACAGTGGACGGTCTGTTGGTTAGTGGTGTGCAGAGGAGTTCTCTACATAGCTGCTTATCACCATCACTATCAGATAGCCACTGGCCGCATGGAAATGTGTACACTGTATCAGTCCGATCGTCATGGACTGTAACCGATTCCAAATGCCACGGGGCGCCCATTAATCCTATTAAAAACAAATTTCCTCACTGGTCTTGCTACTATAAGAGCAAATTTTGCGCCTTACCAGTATTGTCGTGCCAAATCCTCAGTTTGGTCAACTGGCCTAGGCTCAAAATATCAGTAAAGACGAATACGTCCGAATTATTCCTTTCGAACTTATTTCGATGGGTCGTCGAATTTTTCAATGGCAGTTCATCAGAATCCCCGTGTTCGCCGAACAAAATGACGTAAACCTGCAAAATAATTCCAGTTTTCATGCAATTTATGAGTTCATGCATCTGCGAAAGAATGTAGAATTGTGTGAACCTCAATTGGTCAATCAGACATATCATTTTAATTCTGGAAAAGGCATGAAGTAGCTATAGCTTGCAAGCTAGTTTTGCATTCTAGCTAGCAATCTATTACCGCATGCTAGCTAGTTAGCTAGTTCTGCAAGGTAGCTAGCTATCACTTATAACCTTGTTATCTAGCATTAGCATTGTGATTGATGTTCCTAATGTCTATTTATATTTTTTACATTAGCATCCGTTCCGGCTCCTCGGATATCGCTCGTTTTCACATTTACCGTATAGGTGGTCACTGAAAAAGTAATTAAAAAGAGTTTTTAATCAAAAAAAGTTTTAATAAAAATTTTCTTCTTTCAAATCTCCCGCCGACTTATGAAATGAACTTGGCAAGTGTCAAAGCGCGGATTACATGATTTAAAAAAACATAATATATTCATATGATTGAGCAATGTGAGTTTGAAAAGAAAGCGAATAATAAGTAGACATCATCTTTACTTTTCAATAAAGTTCGTC
The DNA here is from genome assembly GCA_034698125.1 of Prionchulus punctatus. Classification (NCBI taxonomy): domain Eukaryota; kingdom Metazoa; phylum Nematoda; class Enoplea; order Mononchida; family Mononchidae; genus Prionchulus; species Prionchulus punctatus. The sequence goes on from JAQGBA010000936.1 coordinate 14,532, forward strand.
CTTTTTCGTTTAAGGCAGGCAAATCTCGCACAGTCAGGCCGTCGGCTTGACTCTTCGAAAACCACTTTGAACAGATGAAATAGAAAGTCTTATCGTTTTGCAAATTTTGCAATTGAGTCTTTTCCAAAAACCATTCGGGTCGGTTTCCTTTGCAATCGATGCCGATTCGAAGCTTCACTGGGTCACCAACATCTTCGAGCTCCAGCTAATAGGAATTAAAAACACAAACTGTGGTGCATGTATGTACAAGAACCGCGCTAGAACAGCTACAACAAGCTTGAACAGCTGGAACTAGCTAGAACAAGCTAGAACAAGCTGAAACAAGCTGAAGCAAGCATGCTGCGCTCGTACGCGTGCGCTGCATTTGAAAATTTAATGATCAAGTTCACTTACCTTAATAACATCTGTGCGTGAACGTTCGAATCGTTCACCAAACTTTTCGATAAATATTTCATCCGTGCTACCACTGGTACCGAACAGTTTCACAAATACGTTAGAGCTGGTGCCGCTATCATTCAAGTCGCCCGTATGTAATATTAATTCGTGAGGATACTCTATGAAAAAGAACTATACATTATTTTCGTTTTTAATGCATTGCTGAAGGGGTTTTACTTGGTTTGCTCGTCACTTTCGAAACTGACGAATCGTCGATAGTGAACTTTCGTTTCGTGGCACCGTCTTCTTTCTCTTTTCCGAACCATTGATTGATGGGTATGAGGTAGCTTTGCCCTTTAGTGGGCATGTGGATTTCTAATTCTTGAACGTACCACGATTCCTTCTTATCACTTCCGTCCATGCCCAGCTAAAAATAGTTTCGAACATGAAACCATTTTTGACTTCTGTCTTTAGTTTTTTGGACCTCAACATTGCTGATTTTTCCAACATACGGTGCATCAACTGAAAACACTTCTGTAGTGCCCGATAAAAATTGAGGCGGATTTCGACTTAGAATTTCCAACAGAAGACGACCAGTTTGTTGTTTCTTGGAACCGAGAATGTTCACCCAGCAGCCAGCTGCCGTTCCTGCGTTTTTCTTATCACCAGTAATCACTTTGATAGTGTAAGGTACAACTGGAAAAATGTTTTAAAATTTAACTTGTTATCACGCAGCTACAGTTAAATCACAACTGTAGTTGAATTTCTGGCTAGTGACAAATTGTAAAACCTGGTGCATCAGGATCGGTCTTCTTATCAATCCTCCTGGCGCTGCCCACTGATAACAGTGCATTGGAGGCTACGCTCCTTTCCTGCGAACTGGAACTAACGCTTCGACCCCGTCTTCCGGATATCATGCTAATCCTTCTATTGGAGTGCGAATCTTCGTGACCTTTGACATAGAGCACCCTCTCAAGTTGACCATCTTTTCCTTTGGATATCCAAAGGGAACATGGAAACGTGTAACTCTGCTGAGTTTCCAAATCCGCAATTTCCACCGCTTCCAAGAACCATTCGGAACTCGGTCCGGTGTTGTCGTGGCCAATGTCCACTCTGTACAGTTTGCCCAAGTCGGCTGATTCAATTTTGAAAACGTCCACCTGCCAATACAAAAGAAAGGTACCAGTGGAATCCATGGCCTGAGGGCGCAAGCTACATACCTGGCCACGCTCAAATTTATTGATGTGTGTTTCTGATTTTTTCAGTTGCTTTTGACCACTGTCTCCTTTGTCGCCATAAATTTTAATATAAACGTTGGCGTCTGTAAAAAAAGTAAGAAAAACAAAATTTTTATGCAAATGAATCCAACACTGCGTTTACCTGTGCCAGCTAAGAACACATCGCCAGTGAAGACTTTTATTTGATAACTTTTCACTAAAACGAGTCGGCGGTGAGTGATATTCAGGTAAAAACTGATTTCATCCAAAAAAATTACTACTGGACGACGAACTGTTATCGTGTTTCTGTTTTTTGACCGAATCTCTTCTCAGCGTGCCATCAGATTGCTCGCTTTCTTTGATTTTGTTGCCCAAAATTAAATCACGCTCGATGGCTCCGTCTTCCTCGTCGCTGGCCAACCATCGACCGCAAGGAAACTCGTATACAATGTAACCCTAATAATGGTCGCAGGGTTACTGTAGTATCGTAGCCAGTGAGAAAACTTGTTATCACCTTTGATTTTTTGGACAATTTTCTAACTTGAACTTTATCCAAATGCCACCCCGCTCCTAATCCGGAACCGTCGTGACCGATACGTAGTTTATCAATTTTATCACCGATATCTTCCAACTGAAACAAAATTCGGGTCGGATCATAGAATCAAAGCGTGTCGAAGCAAAATCTAATCACTTCGACAATGAATTTGTCAACGCCTTTTCTTTCGAAGTATTCTTTGCGATCTCTTTTATTTGGGCACAATGAAATTTGTTTCGTCGACCGACGACGATCTATCGCGATGAAAAATAACAAACTGAAGATGTTGATGAACGAGCGTGAAGAAGGAGAAAAAGAGGAGGGAGAAGGACGTGGAGATGCAAAAACGCCGAACAACTCATTAAAACTTTAACCCTTCGGCGATGGAATTAATTTGTCGTTCATCTATGCGAAACTTAATTTAAATTATGTTTCGCGTATCTAACTCGAATGTAAGCCTTCGGCGCATGAATCGAGTCGCGTATCCGCCGACATTCATCACCAAGGTAAATTAACTCATAGCCAGGATAGAACATAGAAATCTTCTTCGATGATATTACATAGACAGAGAGCGAGAGAGAAGGATGAATATGTAATTTTCCTCTCTCCTCTTTCCTCCCCTTCTATTCGCACGACGTACCTGAACTATGCAGAGAGACGTAAACATCGGCATCCGTCGAAGCCCCTCTTAAATCGCTAGTGAATACGGTGAATTCATAAGGGATGCCTTAAATGGGGGAAAAATAAAATTATGTTCATATATTTTATTATTACATTGAGACGAAATCCGTTAAATTATTAATATTGTATAATGGATTTTTGAAGATGTAAGACTCGCGTGAAATACTATTCAACGCGGTACGCGGCTTCCTAATCGCACAATGCTTTTTCCTAGTCAATCATCGCATCTCAGCTATTTTTGTATATATGTGTAATCATTGGTTTCGTATATAGATGAAATTTGGAATCTTAGTTGGCATTGAGCGCCTTCGCGGCTTGGGCTTAGGGTTAGGCTTCGCGAATTAGCGCCAGCACATTTCAGACTTTTATCTCTCTCTCACATGTATCGTACGATTCGCTGCCGATTTCCGACGGATACAGTTCTCTTTCTAATTGTCTGTCATCTTTTGAATTTGACAACCATTTATCGCAAGGGAAATGCCACTTTTTGCCCAAAGACGGACAGTCTATGTCGATGTGGTCCAAATACCAGTCTGCGAATCCACCAGCGTTGTCGTGACCAATACTGATAAAAAATGACCGACTTTATCACTTTTTTCTATCATAGCGAGTGAAATTTTAGTCTTGTACACTATTTTCTTTAGTTCGCCCAATTTTACCGCTTCGATCTCGAATACGTCCGTTTGACCGTTTTCGAATTTGTTTTTATTCGTCTTGGAACTTTTCAAATCAACGTTTCCTGTACTTTCTTCGTTGTCGCCGTACAAATTCTATAAACAAGCAAAAAAATTGCAGAAAAAAATCACTTTTCAGAATGATATTTGTTTTTATAAAGCTCATTATGGGGAAAAGATAATAATTAAAGAAAAATGTTGCAAAAAATATTAATGGAACAGAAAAAACTTTCTCGGAAATTGGATTCATCACATTTTTTTTAAACTTCACCAATTATTTTTTCATTTAACATTTTGGTTCGGTAAAATTATAAATAACTGCTAGAAATATGATGAGGGAAGAGTTTTTCAAGGAAAATTCTTATTCTAAGCGTGGAAAAATGCGACTTGAATATCAAATAAATTTTGCTTTAAAGTCCTTTCGTAAGTTGAGAGTTACAATCCAAAATCAGATATTGATTTTCGAGCATGCTGTTGGACAGCGGTAGACAGCGCAATGTTGTTACCTGTATCATCTTTCATGCTTCCAAATCAATATCTATCTGAATACGGATTGTAATTTTACCTGTATGATTACTGTACTTATATTTAAGGGTTAGTCGTAAAAACGCTATAATAGTTTAATGAAATTTTACCAAATAAACATTGGCGTCGGTTCCAGCCCCTCTTTTGTTTCCAGTCACCACTGATACAATGTACGTGTTCACTTGAGCTAAATAAAATGCAAATATTTTGTTTTTCTGTGATGGTTTCTTGTATGATTTGCAAAACAAAGGTTGTGATTAATTTATGTGGCTTGAATGCTTGTGGTGAAAAAATTATAATTCACACAAAAATCACAGAGCACCAATTGTAAAAATTCACAAGCTCACATCATTGAAAACAAAAAACCGCTGCCAATCTTAGCTAGAGTGCCTAATTACATTTCAATTCCAAGCCCATTTCATCTTTCAACGACGACGTGCTTTTGTTCCGTTTCAGTCGTTTCATCTGGTGGGCAGTCAGAGGGACCAACTCTCGGCACAATTGACCATCGTCCTTCTCCTTGCTCAGCCATCGTTCGCACGGAAATATGAATCTGAAAACAAAATTCGTGTGCCAACCAAGCCATAAACAATCACAGAACCACGATAGCTTCACAAAACAAATAATTCCACTGACTTTTCATCCTTTCCAGGTCCAACAATTTCGATTCTGTCCAAAAACCAGGCTGCTCCAATTCCTGCATTGTCGTGCCAGATTTTACACTTGGTCAATTTGCCCAAATTGACGGAATTCAACGAAAAAATGTCTTCCTGAGTGCAAAAACAGGCAAATAGTTGCGCAAGCTAGTTTAATTTCGTGCAAAAAAAGTACTTGATTCCTTTCGAATTTGTTTCTGTTTTGAGACTCTTTCAATTGACGATCGCCAGTGTCACCTTCTTCACCACTGACATTTATCCAAACGTTGCTATCAGTGCCAGCACCAGAGACGTTACCAGTAAAAACGTGAATTTTGTATTCGGCTTCTGAACGACAGAATTTCTCGTAAAGTTGCAGAAAGATACACGGTATGTGCGCGCCAACTTCAGTTTCCTGCACAAAATGTCATTACCCTGTAAGGCGTTGTCTTTCAACGGATGCCCACTTTCATCAGTCGGAACCAATTCTCGCACGATCTGCCCATCGTCCTCGCCCTTTGCGAACCATCTTCGACATACAAACAGATACGTTTCGAATTTGTGACCACCTTTTTCGTGTCTTTCCGAATCTGTATCGGACCCTTTTCCGCGTTTGGCAAGCGGCTTTTTTTGTTTTTTATGCGAAGAGCCAGACGAATCTTCTTCATCAGTGCTGTCTTTTAAATGCTTGTGATCACCGCGATTCTTGGAGGATATCGGTCGAGATTTCTTATTCAAATCCTTCAAGGATTTCCTTTCATTTCTTTTATTATGCCCACCTTTTTTGGATGAAGACCCTGAACTATGGTCCGACTCTGACCAATGGTCTGGTTCCTTTTTGCGCCCGTGTTTCGACGAATTTGGGCGAGATTTGACTGTGTCTTTTAACGATTTTCTCCGAGTTGATTTGCTTTTATATACCGAATCCGAATCTGAATCTTCTTCGAAACTGTTGTGAGAATGTTTACGGCGTCCGGGACTTTCGGACGATCTTCTTTTTTTCGTCGATGAACTTCTCAGTGAGATTGAACTTTTCGACCGGATAGTCTTCTTTGAAACAAAATCGCTGTCGTCTTCGTCGTCGTCCGAGTGACTAGCTCGATGATCAACCGATTTACTTCTGTTTCTCAGTTTCTTTTTACCTTTGTGAGAAAACACCGAATCGTCCGAGTGGTCGCTGCGAATGGAGCTTTTGCGTCCTATCCGGTCGGATTTTTTGTTTTCTTTTGTACTATTCCGTCGCAAATGAGTTCCATGATTTTTATCCTTATGCTTTTTCGGTATTTTCTTCTGTTTCGAAACAGGTTTCGTAAGTTTCACCTGAAACAAAAATATTGCCTTTACTAGAGGAATTACGAGCAACAAAGTGCAACTTACCGAATCTAAGAACCATCCACTCGCTCGTCCTTTACCATCGTGGCCGATTCTAATTTTGGTCACTTTACCAACGTCCTTACCTTCCACCTGATACAAAAAACAACCAAAAGATGAAACCAGTATTGATGGAATAGTCAAAATATGTTACTTTAAAAACGTCGACGGCTCCTTTTTCAAAATTATCCGTTTTGTTTCTCAGATTGATCACTTCAGTGCGACCGTCAGTGCCATAAACTTGTATGAAAACTTTTGCATCAGTGCCTTAATACAATACAGTACAGTGCGGCATCAAGCGCAGCAAGGACAGAAGAATATAGTCCGGTCCGGTCCGGTCCGGTCCGGTCCAGTCCAGTCTGGTCTTATTCAGTCCAGTCTGGTCTTGTTCAGTCCAGTCTGGTCTTGTTCAGTCCAGTTCAGTCTATGGCATTACAGCACAGTACACTAGAGTACAGTAAAGTCAATACAGCTACAGTAGCCTTCGTACCTGCGCTTCTTTCGTCTCCGGTGGTGATTTGAATTTCATAAGGTATTTCTTAAAAATTTAGACATCAAATTAGCCTGTCTTAGTGTTTAACGAGTAAAAAGGTTTGCTTGCTTTTTTCAAGTTGATGAACTTCGGCTACTTCC
>JAQGBA010000937.1:0-21168 GCA_034698125.1 Prionchulus punctatus
AAACCGGCACGATCGATGTGCAGGTTAGGGTGGTGCCAGGAGGGTCGCGCCGCGGCAGCCCTACTCATTCACTTTAATGTACAACTACCAACTGTAGTTTAAGATCTGCTACCAACCATAGCGACGCTCAACCACGAACTACAATTTAATGTCAACTGTCAACTGTATTGTATTGTCAACTGTCAACTACCAACTATAGTTTCATACCAACTATGGTTGACGTTTACAGTTGTCAACTACAGCTGTCCATCTACATCCAACGTGAACGACGCTACTTACATATTATCCGAACAAGATGAAGGCTTATCCAATCTGTTTCCAGATTCCAGATATTTCAATATATCCTTATCCGCCATTGTCGGATACGGAAATCCGCCTAACGTGCAAATCTCCCACAGCACAACGCCGTACGACCAGACGTCGCTTTTCGTACTGTAGGCGTGGTCCCTCATCGCCTCCAGGGATAACCAGCGCAGGGGGATTCTGCCGGATGTCGTCTTGACATATATTCCAACTCGGGATAATCCGAAATCGGATATCTTCAGATTTTTACCGTGACCCACTAAAATATTCCTGCACGCCAAATCTCTGTGCGTGATCTTCAAGCTTTCGAGATGAGCCTGCAAAGATTTTTGTTGAAATCAAAATTGACCCCTAGGGAATAGAATTTTTCTCGTTACCATGCCGCAGGCAACTTGCAACGCGAAACTCTGCAACTCTGCAACTTGCAACGAGAACGATGCGCAGTCGTCGCTATTGCCGCTGGTATTCAAATCGGAATCGACGAAGGGTATCGGATCGTAAATCCGATCGCAATGGCCGCATTGGCAGTTTCCGTGGGAATTGGAACTACCTGAAACGGGTACATATCGCGAACTATAGTTCACCAGAAAAATCAAACTATAGCGAAATACCAGTCATGATGTCGTAGGCGCTGAAATCCTGCTGGCGATTTGCCAGAGACTTGATACCATTGCTGGTGTTGATTTCCGCCCTGGTCATCATCGGGTGTGTGGCCAGTTGCATGATGTAGTCGCGCTCCAAACTGACTCGATACTCTTCAATTTTTTGCTCGAACTGCAACAAATCGGGCTCAAAATCGAAACGTAATTCGATAAGCCAATTTTCCTCACTTCTTTTCTCAAATTTCGCAAATATTTCAACAAATCGCCGTAGGGCACGTAGTCCATGACCATGCAGTGAGGGTACATCAGGGTGCAGCATCCGTACATCGTTACAACGTTAGGATGCGGCGTTATCATCTTCATCATTTCAATTTCCGACAGGAATTCCTTCCTTTCTCGGTCGTCGGCGTTGGCTGAACAGCGCAGATTTTTGAAACACAAAATTTTTGATCGTCAGGTACTACGCACTTACATTTTAGTTGCTTTATAGCAACTTGAGTCGGTCCGCTGACTCCACGAATGGATTGAGCTTGACCCATGTACACCAGACCGAAGGCTCCTTGCCCGATCACTCTGCCTGAAGAACAAGACATGATTGACGAAAATGTCTGGATTGAAGTTTGAAAAACAAAAAACATGCCTAGGGAAATCCGTTCGTAGGATATTTCGAAATCATCCGCCAGTCCGTTAGCCCTCGCTTCTGTAATTTCTTTTTCTGTGTAGAGGATATTCGTTTCAAGTGTGGATGGCCTGAAAGTAACATGGAACTATCATGGAGAGGCATGAAACCGTTTTTTTCCCGTTAACAAACCCGCTGGAGATCAAAGTCCATGGATTTTCGTGCATTTGCGACAGATATTGTTTCTTTTTCAGCAATTTTTCCTTGCGAGAAATCCAAAATTTCCACACGGCGAAAAGGCTGATGATCAAGCAAAGGACACCAATAATCGGCAGGAACACCATCAGGTATTCGTCCTTAGGCAGAGGAATTGTCACAGCATGATGAAATATAGTTGTGGCGGATGTTGTGTTAACAGTTGCAGGAGTTGCAGTAGCGATTGCAGCATCTATAGTTGTAGCGGCTAGCAGACTTTCAGTCGAAAAAACGCTTGCAACGTCGGTTGCATTGTCAATAGTTCTTGCAAATATTGTTGCCTCTGCAGGAAACATGGTTGAACTGTCAAGTGGATTTGTTGACTTGTAATCGGCTGAAACGGGCAAAAAAAATGAATCATGGCTTTGTTGCAGAAGTTTTGGCAGTTTCTCACTTGTTGCAACGAATTCTTTTTCGACTTCTTGACTTCGACAAAAGTGTTGATTAAACGCGAATACCTGCAAATCAAGAATGGTCCCTCATTTTTTTGGAATGGTCAACCTTGGATTTACTGCACCTGAACTTTGTATTCGTTGTTTTCTATCAGCATCGGCAAATTGGATGAGTAAGTTTCTTTGTTCTAGAAACAAATTTATCGGTGTGCAAATTTTGCGAAATCAATTTTTGCTCGTTCCGATACTTTTTCGGCAACTATCGCGTCTTCCCATTGAGTCCACCTGAAGATCTTTTTCCACGGCGCTACGTTTGCCTTCCTCAGCAATTCGGCGAGTTTTACGCGAAATTCTACAGTTTCCCCGTTTTGTTCGTTAGGAAACGAAAACCTCCACGAAACTTGGACTCTCGTGCCGTTTTCGTAACCTTTTTCGATCGAAAGCGTGTCCAAATCAGTTGGATCGGGGGGTTTTAGTTGATCTATAGTTGGACGAAAATCGTGAACCGTACGTGACGTCACTAGCTATTTTATGTTACTTCTGCAAGTGCAGTACCCGTCTACACAGTTGGGTATATCCACTGGAATTATAGACGTGTAATTCGGATCACCGTACGGATAGGGTTTGGATCTCATTTCCAACTGGTACTGGCATCCGTAATCCAAAAATAATGGTTGAAAAGACGGCGTTTGAGTCGGAATGTCGAACGAAGTTGCGTCCTGAAAAAGAACTGTAGACTGTCACGTGACTTTCGTGGACCACGAAAAAAAATACCGAAGGGATGTTCAGGGTGTGAAATCCTGGAAATTTCGTTTCGCAGATTGCATTCTTTGCCAAAAAACTCAAATAGAAACCGTCTCTTTGCTCGTCTGGAACAAAAATGAAGCTAGCTTTGCACGTTGTCGAGCCGAAAATGAATCACACCTTTATCGGCTTCCCAATTGACTTTGACCATGAGGTACTTCGTGTATCGTAAAATCCTCACCGATACCTCTGTGCGAACGTTTTTGGGTGGTTTAGGATAATCTTAAGGCAAGAAATTTGTTTGTAGAATAAGATTGAGGGTACAAAAGTAGTTCACTGGAATACATTTCATTTTCGTAACGACAGTCGTCGAGTCGGTGGACAGTCTTTGGGAACATTGGCGTAAACATGATTCATAAGCTGCCTAAAAAAAGAGCTAGTGGTCACTGGCCTACGAACTATAGTCGTTGAGAACTATAGACTATATAGAACTATATTGCTTTTCTCTGTTCAGAACTAAAATGGCCAGTGAAATAAAGTTGCTTGTTAACTACCTTAACATGCCACTTATCGTTGCAGGCTTGTTTGCAATCGTTGCCGCCAACTACAGTAGCCCACGAGGATAATAGATGACAAAAAAACGAAACTTTTAGAAAAACACCGACGCCGCCGACGAGAAACATTGCTCAATTAACGAACACGTTAAAAATGATGAAAACTTGTTAAAACATTTTCGCGCCGGGTTCGAGTAAAAAATTCTTCGAAACGAGCAAAACCACTCTTCATTCAAGAAGAAGAATATAAAACACTGTGCGACTGTTAATGGTTGGCGAGCCGCATAATCGTTTCGCTTTCGGAGCCCGTAAACTCACTGGCTAGTGAGGAAAAGTGCTCGGGCGCCGACGGACGACGGGTACACAAACACAAACCGTAGTCATTTTTCAAAAGTCAGAACATTTCGACACTGAGGATGTAACAGTGTTGTTATTAGCTATGCAACGACAGTTGCCCGTTGATCGTCAAAAAAAACCTCGTATCAAGTGTAATTTTGAAAGTTTTCAAATGAGGTTCGATATCCGCTATGGAAAACTAAAAAAGCGACTCGGCAGATGAAGATTCGAGTCTGATTTCAAAACGAAAAACGTTGAATGAATTTTTTTCGCTGGGAAACTCGTCGAAGTAATGTTTCAGATGAAATTTTTGCGTAAACTAATTTTCGCACGAGAACGACCGGATAGTTGCTTGATAGCGACCGATTAGTAGTTCGACAGTGAACTAGCTAGTAGCTCGATAGTTACCGGCTAAAACCTCAATTGTGGCCGGAAATCAAAAAACCAAGTCGTAAAATCGACTCGAATCGCTTCTGTTGCAGCTCGAAATGCTTCCTCAACTTGCTACATGTAAACAACGTATCGGTATGAAAACCTTTCGGGAATGTTGTTTCAACTATATTACTGACGACAACTGACGCTCGTCCGTCATTTATTGGGGTCTGAAAATGAAACACAATAAAAATGGAAAACTTCGAGAAGGCCGTTAAAATCTGGGGCTTCGACTATAACCCTTCGAATCCGATACAATGCAAACTTCTTTATCAATAAAAACGAATGATAAAAACGAAAAAAAGTGTAAATCACTGCTGAGGAAATCAAAGCTGTTTTTTAGGAAATAAAACAGCTTTTGAGGAAATCAATGCTAATTTTGAGGAAATCAATGTTGTTTTTGAGGAAAACAATGCTGTTTTTGTGGAAATCTGTGCAAGAAACCAATGCTGATTTTGTGGAAACCAATGCTGATTTTATGGCAATCAATGCTGATATTGAGAAAATTTTAATTTTGAGAAAATTAATACTGGTTTTCTGCAGAAACAAGGCTGATTTTGAGGGAATCGGTGTTGTTGTTTTTTTGAGGAAACCAATGCTTTTTCTGAGAAAATTGATGCCGATTTTGTGGAAATCAATGCAGATTTTATGTAACCAATGCTGATTTTGGAGAAATCAATGCTGATTTTGAGGAAATCAAAGTTGCATTTGAGTAAATCAATGCTGATTTCGATTTTGATTCGATAATCTGATATGATGAAACATAAATAATGGTAACTCGTGTGCACTTTCTTCTGGCCTCATTCATTTCACGTGTTTGACCACTCTCTTTTCCAACAGCTTTTTTTCATCACTTTTGACCAATAGTTTCTGGATGTACATTGGGCTTGCTTGTAAGTTGCTTGATTTTGTGAACCAATTTCACCGAAAAGATTCTAACTCCTTTGATTGCTTCGAGTAAAATGAGTTGCGCCTGGTTCCGCGATACTCATGAACGACATTCCGAGAAACAAGCCGATGACGTCACTGAGGTAGATGGCTAAGTCGTACATGGTAAACGCCTGACTCTCGACTACATTGACAACCATATTGCTCTTGAAGAGAAAACTTGCCACCAAAGAGTTCTTCCGCTTTTCCAATCTCCACAATTGAAAAAACCATGTATCGTCATACTTTCGCAAAGTATATTAAAATCTCGTGAAAATATTCCAACATTTTTGCAGCGAGCGACGATCTTGGCAAGTAACATAAATCAGCATACAGTAAAAATCCAAAAGCCAATGACAAAAAAATATTTGTAGAACAGTATAACTTTAAAGGTTGTATTTAGTCACGGAGGAATAATGAGTTGGCAATGAAACGGATTCATTACTGATTAATTTACTTTTCCGAATACATGTTAACAGTCGAATCTCATCCCGTCTTAAAGTTGCACTTAAATTCCAAGAAAAAAAAATTTACAAAAAGTAGGTTCGTTTGAAAGTTTGAAACGTTTATGGTAGAAATTTTTTTCTAAAATGGTTTCGTTAATATTTAAAATGTAGTCGAAATTTAGCCGTGCTGTTGACCTAGGATGTATATATTCGTGTTAAGACATCTTGCAGACAAAGCTGCAAACAGCATTTGAAAAATAGACTGCGTGTCCGCTTGTGCGCGGCTGATTTCGGCACTTGAAATAAATTTTTGCTCGTTTCTTCTCTAAAAAGCAAAATTTCTGTGCAGAAAATATTGTGGACGAGCCCAGATAAGGCGTAGGGTTGGTAAAACTTGAAAAAAGCAATGTGTGGTCAACAATTTGTAGAAACAAAGCCAAACATATAAAAAAACACAGAAACGCAAATTTTTGTATTGAAATTTGTTTGTTTTCTTTTTACTCGAAAACAAAATGTTTCTTCCTTTGAATACCAATAGTTGAAATAAATTCGAAAACGAGTCGAAAGCCACAAGGAAACGTGCAAAAATTTATTTCAATTGCGGAAAATAGGCCGCGCTCAAGCAGACACACGTTTAATCCATTTGCAAATGCAGCTCGGAGCTTTGTCTGCTAGGAGTTTTAACACGAATATATACATCTTAGGTCGACAGCACTGCCAAACTTTGACTTCATTTTGTATATTAACGAAACCATTTCAAAAAAAATTATACCATAAACATTTCGAAACACTGTCTTTCAAACGAACCTATTTTTAGGAAAAAATTTTCATAAAAGATAAGTGCAACTTGCTCTTTAACAAAAACTGTTTTCTCCGATCCCAACTTGTTGAGCAACTCCCGTTAACATCCAATTTTTTTATTTATTTAATCCATTTGTCCAACGACTACAGTTGTCGTCCAAATGATTATAGAAGCTGTCCAACTACTATAGTTGTCTCGAGATTGTGTTTTTCGGTACCAATAGTTTCCTTTTGTTTATCAGAAATGATGAACATTTGAACGTCGTGTCTGCAAATCGGATATTGAAACTTTCATGTAAATCGATGTTGCTGATATCACATGTGAAGCGTGCGAAGAGAAAGTCGACTTTGTTTTTAATAACGTTTCGTCAGCTTTTCGCTAATTTACAAGCGTTATTTTTGTCTATTTAAACAACTTCGCCGCCGCTAGCTGAAATCTAGCTCATTAGATTTTAATAAGGATAATCTTTCGAAACGAACGCTCGGGGAGAGATTTATGTAAGTTAGTTTAATGAAATATAATGAAGACAGATTTAATCACGTAAGCGTATCTTTTTCTCTCTCTCACTCTTCTTTCGGAACTCGAATTCGCTGGAAAACAAGCAGTCGCGACTCGACTGAGGACTCAGAACGCGTCCTCGAAAGCTAATAATCGGTCGAATTCGCTTCTTTTCTCGTTACGAAGGGCAGGTGCATCGAATTGAGAAAAGCAAAATCTCAGTTCGACTAAGGCTCTAAATTTAATAAACTTTGTTAAAAAATCTGCGAAACATCGCCGTAACGAAGTTGGCTAGTGGCGAAAACAGCTGCGCCAATTTATAGCGAATCGGTCGATTTTCCTCGCGAAACCAATTTTCGCCCGAAAAGGAGCAGGCCAGCCATGAAAATCGTTCAAGTCAACGACGATTCGACGATATTCTGCTGGCGATGGACGGCGAAGAACGCCACGTTGACTTTGCAACTGTCGCTGTGCCAGCTGATCGTCGCTGTGGCGTCGCTGGCACAGCACGTGCTGTCGCTACAGTACCACGACCACATATTCAAATGCCGTTTCCAGCCCCAGCCCATGCCCTACGGGAATTTTCTCTCGTTCGACATTATCATTTTCGATTTTGGCTTGTTTCACGAAATCCTGGGCGTCGACGAGTGCATCGCCAACTACTTGGACGGTGGCTACTTGAGGTGCTCGTGGTGCGTCGGTCAGATACTGGCCATCGTCATAGTGCTGGCTGTGCCATTCCTGCGAATTGCTCGTTCATGGTTGCTGTGGCCGATGCTGGCCATGCAGAACATTTACTGTATAGGCATGACCATATTGACCATAGCCACGGTGGGCAAGCTAATAATGGCTATGGTCAACAACTTGACTGGACGGTTGATTTATTTGGCTCTCATATATCTCATAGGCGCGGCTCTCAATTGTTTCTTGGACTATATCCTCTGGCATTTCTATTGGTACTTGGAATCGGCCGAGAAGCTGAGGCGAGCAAATCATGACAAAAATTCCGTTTATGTTTAACAAAAACAAAAAAGGACCATTAATTTGTTTGTTTTATGCTCAAAAATGGCTGTATTTTGTTTATATTAGTAAATCAGAACAAAATTTTTGTTCAGGAAGTGTTATCGAAAACAACACTCATTGCTATATTTATTGAAGGAATTTTGTTTCATAAAACGCTCCAGCAATTTTGCTGATAAACAAGAAGGTCAAAATACATATTTGTAAAAGGAGATAATTATTAGGTTTATTGCAGTGCGAAGGTGACTACCGGTATCTGTTGTCATTGTAAACAAATTTTTCCACCTGTCTTGTTCGTTTATGTCACTTTTGAAAGAATATCACTATCTTTAACAAATGTAATTTCAATAAATGTGTGTCATCGAAGAACTGTAATAGTGTAAAACTCCACAGTAAACAACCACAGTTGCTTAAAATGTGTGGACACCTATAGTGAACAACTGGACAACTATAGTGACTGATCAACTAGAGTCACTGGGCAACCATAGTAACTAATCAACTATGGACACTGATCAGCCATAGTCATTGGTCAACAGTTATCATTAATCCACTATAGCCTTCAACACTATAGCCACTGATCAACTCCTGTCACTCATCAACTATAGTTACTGAACAAACATGGTCCCTGATCAACTAAGGACACTGATCAGCTATGGACAAAGAGAAACTATAATCACTGTTCAACTATAGTCATTGATCAACAATTGTCATTAATCAACTATAGCCAACAACTATAGCAACTGATCAACTATAGTCGCTGATTACCTATATACACGTATCAACTATAGTCATTGAGCAAATAGTCACTAATCGAATATAGACACTGATCAGCTATAGATAAAGAACAACTATAGTCACTGGACAACTAGAGAAACTACTAAACTATAGTCTTTATCAACTACAGTTATTGATAAACAATATTCAATGATCAACTAAATTATTCAAGTCTACTTAAGTTTTCAACATCTATTGTCACGGAAACTGTAGCACTGTAGCGTTTACCTCAAATCCAGTTAGTGGATTACAAACTACAGTCATTGGCCAACTATGGTCAATGAATAATTTTAGTCAGTGAACAACTGTCGCTTCTCTCTGAAGAAGTTTGGTCGTTGAACAACTGTTGTCAGTGGTCAACTATCGTCATGCAAAATTGTAATCATTGAACAAATACAGTCCTGAAAAATTATAGCCATGGCAACAAAGTCACCGTTGAATCATAATTACTGATCAACTGTAGTCATTGGAGAATTAAGTTACTCCGCAACTATAGCCGCTGGGCAATAGTTTCCGAGCAACTACTCAAATGTTTGTCACTGGAAAATCGTCCGAGCAAGGAAACTATAGTCACTGGACAATGGTCCGAGCAACAACTCAGATGTTTGTCTAGCTACTGATCAACTATAGTCACTGGACAAATAATAAATAAGTTACTAAGTCAGTAAGGTTACTGGACAGTTAAATTTCTCAACAAACTACGTCTCTGGACTCCATTTTACTGATCAACTATAGTCACTGGATAATATTTTCTGACTTGTGAGCAACTACTCAAATATTTGTCTAGGGTTAATTCTTGTGTTTATCGCTTATGGGGGGGTGAGACAATCAAATAATTGTAAACAAATTTTTCCACTTGTCTTCGTTTATGATTTGATTTTGCGTCACGTTTCAAGGAAATTTACTCCCATTTTGTCAACAACATCAATATAAAAACATGCCAAATTCGGTCGAACTTCAGTGTTCGATTTTGTTTTCTGATTAAGTTAAGATCAGTGTTTATATTCGTTTCACAAAAATGCCCGCTAATACTATTGATATGACCTACAGCGATGAAAATCAAGGCTGTAATTTCGAACTTTGGTCCAAGTTCGCGCCAGGAAATCAAACCGTCTACGATCTGACCATGCAGCACTTCGGCAATATTCGCAATAAAAGTGTCGTCGACTTTGGATGTGGCAATGGGCTGTTCTTGAAAAGGTGCTTGGACAGCGGAGCCGCTCGCGTTGTCGGACTGGATAATTCTTCGATAATGATCGATTCGGCCAAGAAAAATGCTCGAAAATCGAGAAATCGTGCCACTTTCTTGGTTCACAACTGTTCGCAACAGCGCGTGAAGTTGCGCTACGATTTTGATTTCGCCTGTTCGCACTTCGTCTTGCAGACTTGCGCGGACTTCGGCGAGTTCCAAACATTTCTCATGAACGTCTACAGTTCGCTGAAAAAAGGCGGGCTGGCGGTAATTAGCTTGTCGAGGATGGCTAAGAGTTTTCAAGAACAAAAAAGTGGCGCTGAGATTTTCGGATTTCGTATCGCAATGGAAAAAGACTTTTCGTGCCGAGAGCCCATTCCCTGGACGAAACACTTTTTGGTGCCCGACGTCGAAAACGGCGAGGGATTTTTGTCGAAAAGTTTCTTCAACACGCTCGAATACGCTTGGACTGAGGAGACAATATTAAAAACTATGTGCAAGATCGGATTTTCCGAAGTTGACTTGTTCGATCCGAAAATATCAACCGAATCGAAAAATGGTCTCGTGAAAGAAAATCACGAGGAGCATTCTTGTTGTTGTTTGCTCGTTGTTGGGAAAAAACTATAAACTGTAGTGGAAAATTTGTAAATATTTGTTTGATCTAGTTCATTAAATACGTTAACACGTTAGTTGCAGTCTGTCAACTATAGCCCAACGACAGCTATAGTCCTTAGCAACAGTAGCCCAGTGAGTGCGCCAAGAGCACACAAACAGTACATTTCAAGAAAATCGATAAAACGCCGCTACCGCACTTTTACGATTCGGAAAAGTGGCATGTTTTTTTATGTTTCCTGAATTTTACAAATTTCTTAACGTTCCAGTGAGTTTTTACATCCTTGGAAATTTTATTTCTTATAAATGCACGATAAGACGACGCGAAAGCAAAAAATCTCTCACGATCTACACGCAATAGGAATAAAATCCGCCGATCAAATATCGTTTCGTCCTGTCGCAAGCCCCGTCCTTCAGCTGGCACAGTCCGTTGTTCGATGTGCAGATAGCTGATTTGCAATTCTGTTTGTTCGCACAGCTTCTTGCATTCTCGCTCGTATGTGTAGAGCCAGTGAACGTTACATGCAATAATGATACTGTGGCCCTCCGTAAATTCTCTCTTCTCTTTCACAAACTTTGTTTTTCAATTGACATTTCTTGGTCCCAGAGTTGTAAGTCAGCGATAAGCAATCAATCGTTTCGTGACACTTGTCGATGCATCGCTGTCGATTTTCGATGTTGTCAAGTGGATGAAACGTGTACTTGTCGCACATGTAAAACGGCATGCAAAAAGAGTCGAACGAAAATGGATCAGAATCTGCTGGAAATATAGTTGGCGTTTTTTTTGTTAACTATAGTCTTGTCAAAATTAGCTAGCTAACCGAAGAAACTCTAAAAAATGAAAGAATCCTACAAGGCGCAGCCATGACTTAAAATTTTCGAGCGTGTTTGTAAAAAGTGGAGAAAAACAAATAAAATGATATGACGAACGCCTAACGGGGCCTAACTAACGCTCAGTTTTATTCCAAAACACGGACACACTTGAAGCAGGAAAACATTGCGACTTGTTCACTTTGATCGAAGAAAAAAAACAAAAAAAGGGTTAGGCAAGAGTCTTCAGTTTGGTGACATTTGAGTAGACACTGAAGTATGTTGCCGATATTCTTGTAGCTGATCATGTTGAAATCGTCGCAATTGACGAATGGAAAGCAAAAAAAAGGCGAACAGATGAGGAGCAATCGCGACAGATTCGCGAATCACTGAAAAAATATTTTCGAACTACAGTATAGTGGCATTGTAGTTACACGAAATGGTCTTACAAGTATCTTATCGACGATGAAAACCAGTACCAATGGGTATTAGATACGTTTCGGCGCAAAAATGCTCGCACTGGTAGCAATGGAGAAATAGGCGCTGGGCAGAGTGCTAAAATTTGGATCGATTTGCAGTACGACAGCACAACCAATGAATGGAAGTGGAACAAAAGCCAATATTGTTGCAACTAATCTAAATTGGCCCGCGGGCATACCGAGAAAAGAATTTTGCGCTATGTGGTATGTAGACAATGTGAATGTCAGTAATTCGGGCTATGACGATGTGGATTGTTTTATCAATTCCACAAGCGCGTTTGTCTTGTGCCGCAATGAGATTGTATAAGATTCTGTTGCATAAGAAACCAGATGCGATCGCATTTTGACTTTATATAAATAATAATAAACGTTTTATTCTTTAAAAAGTTAAAGAAAAGGTACGCGATGAACGATATAAAACGCTACTTGCACGCGCCCGGAATTTGCACTACTGACCCATTGAAATTTGCATTAAAGGCAATAATGAAAAACACAAAAATAAACATCATGTAAATAAAACGAAAACCGTTTTCAAGACGGAAGAAAAACATTTGGGTCTTGTAAAAAAACATTGTCAAACAACAGTACAACAAAAAAACTTTAGAAAAACATTGATAACATTATAATGCCTTAAAGGCCATTAAAAATACAATTAATGTACACAATAAGTTTAAGTGGGGGCTGATGCACAAGATAAACACCATAGAAAAAAGAAGAAATGAGCACCAGTTAGAGAACAATTATTGCAAACAGGAGCTGAGTACGAAAGAACAACGAAAAGTACAATAGGCAAATAAGGAAAAAGAAAAACGAGACCCAATTAATGATCAGAAAGGCAACCCTTTGTTAGTTGATTTGCTTGAAGGCACAGCGGAAGGAGAAAAAAACAACTAAACAATTAAAAACATCAATAACCATGGAAAACTACTGCTAGAATTAAAAAACATTGAAAAACATGGAAAATACTGTTAACACATCAACAGAACAGTGGCTAACGTGATTTCAGTCTAGTCGCTTTATCTGGATTCGCTAGCTGTCTATAGTTGAATACGAATTGCCAGATCGATCGATAATAGAAACTAGACCATCCAAAACGAATTTCCATGGAAGCCAGACCAAACGATAATAAAATTGATGGAAATGTACATTGACCATTTGTGATGGTGGTGTACGCCACTGTTTGTTGGAGTGCTGTGTATTGTGCGATGGAGAGTTGGCAATAAGATAGTTTATTGTACACGAAAGAGCCAAACCAACAACAAACGAGCAAACCATACGAGCGACCGACCAACGAGTGCCTCCAACTGTGCACCATCTAACTTTCTCATCAGCTTAGTTTTAAAGCAGTGTGAGGAGAGTGTGGGATTTGTTGTAATAGTTTGAGAAATTGAAAGAGAATGGAAAAATTCGAATAAAAATAAAAAATCAAATAAAAAATCAAAATAAATTCAAAAAATGTGATTACATTTATAAAAAATTTTGAGAGAGAAATTTGAATTGAAAAATCGAAGAAAAGATTGAGGAATCAAAGCGTAGGGATTGAACCGATTATAAGCCTGATAAATCTGAATAAGCATGCTGATAAAAGTATCTGAAGAGTGTTATCGAATAGAAGACTCGTGTTGGCTTGCGAGTTCTTTGTGAATTCGAAACGAAACGTTACTGAGCGTTCTTGCAAATCAAACCCATTCGTTTTTCATCTCCTCAGACCCCCGCCCCCCCCCCCCCCCCTCCCCACCTTGAGCATCTTTTTAAATCTTATCTCTAAACCGGTCGGGCATTATGTCGGTGATCTGTAACGGGGCGATGTTCCTTTAAGTAATTTTTGTTCTTTTCCTTTGTATTTTATTTTGTATTTACAGTAATTTCTATTTCTATTTCGATCTTCATGCATTATTCGTCTCGTCTCGTATCCAACTCGACAACTATTACTTAAGGGAACATCGCCCTGCTACATAACTGTCCGAACGAAAAATGTAATTCTCCCCTCCGTTAAACTGGATAATTCACTTCATAACAGATACCATAGTTTATTTTTATTTTGGTTTCCATTCGTGGAGAAATGAAGGAAAATTTTAACGTTTTTCCTTCTTCAAAATTAACAATTTCATTGTGAAACAGTATGTTTGCAAAGTTTCTAA
Organism: Prionchulus punctatus; assembly: GCA_034698125.1. Lineage (NCBI taxonomy): Eukaryota > Metazoa > Nematoda > Enoplea > Mononchida > Mononchidae > Prionchulus > Prionchulus punctatus. Next base: position 13,939 of record JAQGBA010000937.1, read on the forward strand.
TAAGTCAAGTAATTACTAGTCATTTACCTGTAGTTTAGCGAGCGCCTTGTCAACTTTTTCTAAATGAACCAACGATCGGTAAACATTGCTGCGACTCGTCGGACAACTGTCGACGATAATGTCCACATTGTTCATCGATGGTAAAGTTTCGCGAATGCATCGATGAGTTTTTTCCGTTGGCAAAGGTAAGTGAACAACTAACCCTTTCAACGAGTGAATTTGTTCACTGTAAGGCTAAATTGTCCATCGAGCGAGTTCAACCAAATGATTGTTTGAAAAGTGCTGCAAAGTCGAATGAGTTGTATTTCGACATTATTCAGGCAAGCAATTTCATCGGGAAAATCTAGTAATTCCATCGAATTGAATTCAGAAAAACGCGGTATTCGTTTTCGGACAAAGACGTCGTCGTAGCAATGAGTACAAATTGAAATCGGCAATTTCAATTTTCATTTATAAATATTCTTTAAATTTGATAATGTCGTCATTATCAGCCAGTAGCTTTTTGAAACTCGCAACGTTTTTCATAATTTATCATAAACGCCGTGTATTGGTCGATGGTTTTTTGCAATCTTTAACAAATTTGTTGTACAACAATCCGAAATACATTAAATTCCGAATCCATTTTTTGCCTGAATGTCGCATGTGTCTACAAATTAAGTTTGTTTGCGCTGCGTTCAACAATAATTTTAATAACTTTATAATTAACAACTATCAATATCAAACTATTCAAATAAAGCGAGATAACAACCCTCAAAAACAAACAAGTCATTTTTAAAATTTACAATATGTCCTTCATAAGGCATAAGCGTTGTTGTTTAACTTTTACGAGTGAACTAAAAATATAGTTCGAAATAAAATGAAAGCTGAACTTTGTCAGGTGCTAAATGAAATTAAGACAAAATTTGTACAAAACTTACAAGTCGACCCCCAGTTGTTATATCCGAAACTGCAAGCTGAAAATCTTTTGACTGTGGACGAAGTTGATTTGATTGAAAATCGTGCGACAACTACACAGAGGATTGTGGTAAGAAAGTTTGAAAGATATCGTTAAATCTTGTAGTTGAATCTTGTCATCCTTGAAAGGCTTGTTTTACGTTATTCCGCGCCAAAACAGATAATGTTTTCATTTCTTTGCAAAAACTTTGTCACAATAACAATTACAGCGATTTGTTGTATTTGATTCAAAATAAATTAACAGAATCTGGAAACCAGAACTTGATATGGAATTCTCCGGTTGAATTGGTCGCAAGCCATGCAACATTCAGTGAGAAACAAATATGTTGCAAGACAATTCTTTTTTATGACCATAGCTTTTATGATTTATTAGCTGACTCAACCATAAAAAATGTATGTGGTCGCTTAAAAAGTCATTACGATGAAGATTTAGAAGCGATCGAAGCCTACTGGAAAAACTTCGGGGTATGTGGTATTCTAAGTATGGACACTTTTTACAATCACAATATTGTAATTTCCAACGAAAAAGATAAGCGAATTGAAACCAAACTGGAAAATTTTAATGATATTTTTTCATGCGGCTACAAGCGAATTATTATTACTGCAGATGCTGGATATAGCAAATCAACATTTGTTCACGAGATGGCCCGATGCTGGGTCGAGGGAGATGCTAATTGTACGAAAAAGTTTACTTTTCTGTTTCTATTTCGCCTTGATGAAGTTGATGAATGTCATTCGCAATCATTGAAAAATTTGCTTAGCAGATTTTTTGTACCCAAAGATTTATCCGTGATCATACAATGGTTAGATGAAGGAGCAAATTTGGAAAAATCAATCTTTATATTCGATGGATTGGATGAACTGCGCTATGATTTCTGTGAAGATGTCGAAAAATTAATTTCTGGTCGAGGAACAAATCTTAGCCACATCATTGTTACATCCAGACCATGTGAAAAACTTAAAAAACTTGATGAAATTTCGCGAAGACATCTTCGCATCGAACTGAAAGGATTTACTGAGAAAGGTGTGCATGAACAACTTGCAAAATTTGCTGCAATTGAAGTAAAAATTGACAAAGGTTTACTAAGCCTTTTAAGTGTGCCATTGTTTAATACCATTTTTGGAATAACTCAAAATGAAAGTTCAATCAGCTGTCAAAATATTTCTGAAGCGATACAACGATTTGTCGATTTTGCTATCCGCTGTTATCGCGATTAAAATCAAAAATTATTTGAGTTTCACAATCATAATTTAATAATGTCATTGGGACAAGCTGCACAGCATAAATTTCGTTTTATTAAGGAAGTCCAGATTGATTATCCGAACATTTCAACTGAATTTATGCTTATTGCAAAAAATGCTGGATTAATTCTACCATCAAGCATCAAAGAAAATTTAAATTTTGTACATCTAACCATTGCAGAATATTGTGCTGCATATTTTTGGATAAAGAACTCTGATTCATCACTTGTGGTTGAAAAGTTTGATGAAGATATATGGATGACGATTATACTGGCATCACCAAAAGGTGGCATTGTGGATTATACTGAGTCATTTTCACGTTTCTTAAGCTATTTAAGCTTGGACTACAAATTACTTTTATGGAAAGATTTTGATGAATGTGTGCCATGTTTTGATAACTATGAAAATCTGCCAACACATTTTCACACTGGAACTTACTTAAGGTTTTCATCGCAATTAGTTGAAGACCAATGCAAAATTATGGACAAAATTATCTTTAAATTTAATGACGAACCCACAAGGCTCCATTTGTATGATGCACATTTTGAAATCGGAAGATTGTTTCAAAATTTAAAAACATAAGAAAACTATTCTTGAACCGCTGTTCATTCAAAATGGTTCCAAAAGAATTTTTTACACAATATAACAAAATTGAGGAGTTACGTTTTCAAACTTGCACATTTCACGAATTTAATACAGAAAACGAAAGTCTGCTTGGCGAAAGTGAACCACGATTACTGTTGACAATGTTGTGGTTCTGTGGTCAGTCAGGAGACAGTTTTTTATCTTTCATATGCAGAAATTGCACCAAGTTGGAAACATTTTATTTTGAAACTAACTCAGTTTTGCAAACATTATCACAAGGTTGCAATGCCAGAAGTGACTGGATGGTGAATTTTCAAAACAATCAACTCTTACACATTTCACTGACAAGCCTTTACATTCGTGATGATTCTCAAAATTCAAACTACGAGGGAATATTTAGCACTTTGAAACATTTGATCAACTTAAACGTTTTATCACTTAACTTTCAACATGAACTAACATCGCTTGAAATTCGTGCGTTGGACACTTCATTCGCCAGTGGATTGAAAAGTTTATCTTCATTTAATTTCGAAGTAAAATGTGTGATGAACAATATCCCAGAACTATTCAAACATTTTATCGAAATTCCATGTTCAGTAAGATTGGAAATTTCGACATCACCTTTCACCAGCGAAACACTGAAATATTTAGTCGACATATTCAGAAATGTCAAGTTAGAATCATTAAAACTTGACCGCTATCAACAAATTTTTTGTGATGTTAAAATATTTGATGCCATCGCTGAATGCAAAACATTGAAGGAAATTGCTTTCGGAATGATAAATAAGTCTGACAAAGCCAATTTCAAGTTGCTTAAAGAAGAAAATGAAAAGAAAAAGGAAAAGCTATACTACAATACTTTGTTGACTTTGTTAAATTTAATTGAACAGGCAATTTGAATAAAAAGGGGAAAAGTGTTAGTTTTTATGAAGAAAAACTAATTTTTTTACATGCAGTAGCTTACTCCCCCAATCACCTGTAAGGAATGCGCGCAAGCTAAAAACATGCGCTGGCTAGTCGCCTATCTGTCCCGAAACGTTTTGTAACGAAGGAAATACGTACCATGCATCCAACCAGCCAAGATGTCCATGCTAACGAGAGGTTCCATCAGCTGGCACTAGACGCGGCACCATCAGCGCCCGCGCAGTCTTCTAAAATGTTCATGAAGGCCGCTCGCTTAAATACCGTAGCTAGCCTCCGGGAACAAGCTAGAATGTCGCAGGGCGGCTGTACTATCGCAATAGACGCCCACACAGCTTCTAGAACAAAAAGAAGGATTCTTCAGAAAGAATGTAAATACATGGGAAGAATTTAAACAGGTGGCCGTGCATCCTATCCATCCACGCAATGACATCATAATGATATCATGGGAAAGAATGTAAACAATCATAGTATATAAGGAGGCTCATTTTCAACAGCCTCATTCCCATCATGGCTTTGTAAGTGTTGTGTGTTCATTTCTATTGTAGTTTTAGTTATTATTATTATTATATTCTGTTACCCATATTACTGTATTACCATTGGATTTACTCTGTTGGATTTGTAATTGCTGGATTTATCTTGGATTAATAAAATATCACTCCCTGTTCATGGTGTTGCTGTGGTCTTCTAAGTTACAGTATTCAGTTATTACCATCTGCTACGTTACAGTTTTGCGAGAGCTGGTGCAATGGTTTAAGTGTAACAATGGTTGAAGTGCAATGCATATGCAGACTGAACTGACGAGTCTACTAGCCAGTATCTTCTTTTAATAGGACCCCGCCCGAGGGTTCGTTTCAAGACTTGTCAGAGTGCAAAAGGAGTTCCGCAAGGAATCTATTGTAAAAGTTGTTAACCTTAAATGGAATAAAAGACTTTGAAACCTGATCTAGTACCACTTTTTGGTAATGTTGCAACACACCTAAGCAACTAACACGTCCTCTGGTCGATGCATCTGGTCGCTGATCGAGACCGCGTGATCGCAATTGACCAAAGTTCACACGTTATTTTAAGACTGGGTCAGGTACACATGAACTTGGTTGAAAATGAATCTGAATAGATACTGCTCATTCATATTTGTTTAAAATTTTACTAAAATTAATTTTCGCTAAAATTTCTTATACATACAGTATATTATTCAATAGTATTTAAGTATTCACAAATATGATCTCGAAGATTGGTTGCATTTTGTTGTTTATGATCCGCGATTTCAATTATTTGATGTGCTTCTTCTCTCGCGTTCCCTCTTTCAGTTCTAACCTGCTCCAATAAATCATGCTCATCTTGAAGTGCCTCATCAAACCGTTCATCTAAAACCGCTTGATTTTTAGTTTCACAATAGTTGTGCAAGCAACAGCAAGCTAATATGAAATCCGGCGCTGCAGTAACTGTCATGTCACTTTGCTTCCTTAGAATCCTGAACCGTGCCTTAAGCCTTCCAAAGGCTCTTAAAACTTCTATCCTAGCTTTATTCAACAAGTAGTTATACTTTCATTTTGCGGCGGTAATATGATTGTTATCTGGGTAATCTTTGATGACTCATGGTAACAATGGATAAGCGTGGTCACCAAGGATTACTGGGGACATGTGGAGACCTGAAATATAACTCACTAATGTGTGAAATAAACTTCCTTCTTGGCCTTTAAGGTATGAAGTTGAATTGACGAATATTCTTTCATTATGTGCTCGTCTGGGAAAGCCCACAAATGCATCAATAAACTTTCCAGAAAAATCCACTGTCCCTTGAAGAATAATTGAATAAAAACCTTGTGACAATAATAGTCAGTTTTTTGATCAGCTGGTGGCAGTACCGGAATGTGCCATTCATCGACAACTCCAGCGACCATAGGAAAAGTACTCTTTTCATGAAATCCATCAATAATCTCTCTCAATCTATTTAATTCAGGCCATCCGATAAACTGGTTCTGACTTTTACAAGATTCCCTGCACCACTTCTTCTGTAATTTTGTAGCAAGTCGACGCGCCCCTTGCAAAAACTTCGCCAATATATATAGATAGAACATATTTGAAGTTAATCGATAAAGTGCAATCGCCAACCATTCATCAGGAGGCACTGGTTCCCGCCAACCTGGATTTAATTTGTCAAGATCTGGTCGTAAAATACTGACAAGTTTATAGAATGCCTCTTTAGACATTCTAAAATTCTTTTTCCATTGATCATTCTGCCAAATCGAAACCTCATTTTGAAACCAAGCAACATTGAACCTTTTACGAATCCACAACCTTTGGTTGGTTTTCAATCTGCTTTTCCGTTTTACATTCAGTAAAATCAGTCTCAACCAATTAGCTCTTGCTCATCGATATTTTGATATTCTTCCTTTCCTACATTGAGAATGCAATAAAATTAACTTGAAAATGCTTTGTTGAATTTGATTGTAAAATATGAAAAGGATTGGAAGAAAATTCACCTTGACGAAATTTCTTTCTTTATTTTTTATGATAGTCAACATATTCAGAAATGCCAACTTAGAAACATAAAAACGTGATCAAGAACTTTTTTATGAGGTCAACAACTTTTTTATGATGTTAAAATATTCAGTGCCATCACATAATGTAACACGTTGCAGAAAATTACTTTCGGAACGCTAAATAAGTCTGACGAAGCCAATTTCAAGTTGTTTAAAGAAGAAAATGAAAAGAAGAAGGAAAGAAGGAAAAGCAATGTGTTAACTTTGTTTATTTAATTGAAGAGGCGATTTGAATAAAAATTGAAAAAGTGTTCATTTTTATGAGAAGAAAAATTAAATTTTTATCTGGCTAGACGTCTATCTACACCGAAGCGTTTTGCGAGAGCTTATGCAATGGTTCAAGTGTAACAATAGTTTAAGTGTAATAAGAAAGTGTCTTATAAATTCTCATGGGATACATCAACTTTTTTATAGAGTAAATAACGGAATCTTGAAATTTGTTTTTTCATTTAACAATCTTTTTGTAAAACTAACTTAATTTAACCAAAATAAAAATTTTGAAGAGGCTTATTTATTAAAATATGGAAATTTAGCGACCGAGACAATTTTTTCAAAACTAACAAAAATGAATGTACCTTCACGAAAGATTAAATAACTTTTCTCATGATACTCCCAGTGAGCTGAAATTTTATATCCTTTGAACGAGAATGTTTACCAATATTTTTGCAATCTTTCATCTAAATCGATCACGTTTTTGTACTGTTATACGAAGCACAATATTTTGGGGTTACTCTAGGTTTATTCTGTTCATGTGGCATTTTTTGCGCATTTTTCGTCCCGCCCACATTTCTCTGGTGTAAGTGCGATTCAAGTATTTTCATTTTGAGCGAACGTTTAGATCCTTGTCCTGAACATATTTGCAAAGTTGCAATCAAAAATAAAATATTTGATAAAGGGGGGGGGGGCACTAGCGTTTAAAATATTTCCAGAAATATTTCCAAAGAAATTATTTCTTTCATTATTTCTATTTCTATTTCCGGAA
>JAQGBA010000938.1:0-21142 GCA_034698125.1 Prionchulus punctatus
TCTGCCTGATCTTTCAGCAGTGTAATAACACTTCATGAGTGCTTTGTTCTCCTCTTTTGACCACTGCTTTCTCTGTTGTGGTGCCAGTATCTCTACTTCCTGAGTTTGTCTGGTACCTGCCACATCCCCAGTAGGTTCTGATAGCCCACTATTCACAGCCTGCTTCAGTTCCCGAGCAGACTGCGCGACCCTTGTTGACCCGGGCGGCGACCGATCCGGTATAGGCAAGCTCGGAACGCTGGTATTCACGATCGCCGTTATCGTCGTCGCTGTCGCTGATGTGGCTGTTGCTATCGCTAATGTTGCTGTCGCTGTCGCCTTGCCACATCCACGCGATTTTCAATGGCGGGAGTCCGTGCGTCGGATCGTCATCCGGAACTGAAACAAAAAATACGATCAGAAAGCGCTGAAACTGCGCCAAAAGCGAACTTTGTTACCTCTTTTTTCGATTCACGTGATCGAAATCGAAGCTTTCTCTGCGAACGAGGAAAGCGTCGTTGAACAAATCTTCTTTAACATTTCCGAATTCGTTCTCGAAACCATCGTCTTCGTCGTCGGACAAGACACTGCCGCTGCAGCTTGCAAGATGAAATCTAAAAAATGATGCAAATTATTTTCTTTATGAACAAAGTTGTCGTTAATCGTCGCTACAGTCGCTACTCGAGAGAAATCTGCAGTGTCGGCGTGCGAGCGACAACGAGACAAGTGCTCAATAAGACGATGTGCAAGAGCCAACTTTAGCAAGCGCCAGCTGTAGCAAGTGCCAACTAAAGTCCATGCGCAAGTGCCAACAGGCTAGCGCCAAGTACAGACAAAAACAAGCTAATTTTATCATCTTACCGGTTTCAACAGCCTTCGACGGGCCTGGTTGATAGTCGTCGTTCTTGGCGTACGCTCGTTCGTAACAGCGTTTTTTGACGTCAGCTTTCGTCGTCGCTTTGATGTTCGGCGCTGACGTGTCCACTGGACAACCGTAAAACGTGGCCGGTCGCGTCTCGGAGTGTTGAGTTTCCTCCACCGCCAGGGGGCTCGGCGACTCGATCCTCGATACCACCTTGACCTCCTCGATCGATGACGTCACCGTCTCCTCTTTGGAAACTAATCGCGGGCCCTCCACGGTAATTTTGCAAACGTCCCCGATGCGGATGGGAGTTGCTCGTTACGTCGTTGACTGGTACAATTTCAACGAAATAATTCGATGAAAATAGTCCAAAGTCGAAACGAATCGTAACATAAAAAATTGGAGACGATTAAATAACGAATGTAAACAAAATAACGCACAAGAGCTTGCGGAGTTAACTCGGCCAGAACTTGCAAAGGACACTGACGAAATAACGAAAATCGTTCAAACGTGGGCAATTTTTCGATTCAGCGAAGACTTTCTGATATAAAATGCTTCGTGCTGTGTACTTGATCGGCCAGCGCCGATTTTGCTTGCGCGCAAGCAAATCGCGCTGCATCAGCGGTTTTGGGCGCTGGAACTAGTTTTAAGAAGAAGAAAAACGCTGACTGGGAGAAGGCAACGGACTTCGCCTTTGATTGTTGATTTCATCACTTTTTTCGCAAAGGGGGGACGATTTTCAAATTTTCTGCAAGAAAATGGGAAATCTAACATTTTCAAGCACCTCTTGATTTACTGATTTGATTTTAATTTTTCAACGAAAAATAATAACAGTGGACACTTCGAAAAATGGCTTAATCTTGACGCGTTGTAACTCAGTGCTTGGAACTACTAAAACTGTGTTTATTTTCAGCATAATTTAAACGAAAGCAAATACCGGTATATCGCAAATCCGAACTGCACTTAAAATGTATTTACAAACTAATTATCGCACTAGCCAAAGTTCGAAACAAGTTCGTAGATGGAAATAAATTTGTCGAAAAATCAGATTTCTTATGTGACTGCCGTCTATATTGCAATCACGTCGTTTATTTGAACAACAAATGAAAATCAAAAAGGCTGTGCTAGATTCAATAAATCAATCCATCATACATCCTCCTATAGTCCTTTCACAACTTACGGATGAAATAACGTTAGAATACGGTAATCCTAATTTGTCATCCGTTTTCAGATACTGACTTTTAAGCAGGCACGATTCTTGAGACAACCGTCAAGCTCGACAATTCATGTCTGAATTCGAATAGTAGATCCAACTCAGGATTACTATACTTTTATTGCTTTTGTATTTGTAAAATTAGTGTATATCGTTCGCATTGCAAATTGTTAATCATCCAATGGGCATGAAACAAATTTAGGAAACAATTAAACAATGTACCATTGACAATAATTGTATAAAGTTACTGTATTTGCTAGACTATTCACAAAAATAAAAGCAAATCGTAAACCATGACCACTGTAGGAAAACATGGCAAACTGTAAACTATTAAGTTAAAGTCATCCTTTGTACAGTAAAATGCAACAGTTGTAATCTTTCATCATTTAATCTTAAATATCAGCAGTATCGGATATTTTACATTGCAGTTAACAAAATTAGATGTGGTTGATCGGCTTATTTTTCGGTTATAATTTTTCGGCTATATTTTTATCATAAATTATTCATAACCCTTCAATTGATCAACGTTTTTCGACAAAAATTGCTACGCTTTCCATTGGCAAGCAAAAAGCTTTTTGCAAGGAATTTTCTAGTGAAAAACTGAAAAAGATACAGTACATCATATACACATACTTAATTGCGTAACTGTGTTCGATTAGCAAGACAAAAACAGTGATAGCTAAACTTTTCATAACATTGACAGCAGAGTTTATTTTCTTGTTTGCCTTTCATTTCTTACACACACATTGCGTTCAATATTGTCAAAGTATTGTTTCTTAAAGTGACCAGCTAACCCTTCTTATGGAGTCAATGCCAGATTCATCATCAAATGTTTCAGTTGCTACAAAGCGGAGAAAAGTTTTGCCTATCAAAACTGTTTCGTTCGTTCCGTTACCAGTAAATTTAAATGGTACATCAAGTGCGATTGCCGTTGCAGATGAAGAATCCAAATTGAAGAATGCCCAGCTAGAGAAGACTGACCATTGTGGCCAACCAATGTCGAAAGACCACAATGACAGGGCCGGATTTATGTATAAGCAAAATAAGCCACCCATCGGGGGCCCCAGAAAAAATCCCATAATTTCCCACGAAAGTCGAAAAGATGTGTGTCTATTACTTTAGATTTTATTTGGAAAAATTACAAGACTTAAAGATATAAATACTACAAGATATAAAGAGATAATAATAAGTGTATTTTTTAGATTTTTTAGAATTAAACTTTTTTTTGGGGCCCCAAAAAAATTTTGTGCCTAGGGGCCCTGCAATACCTAAATCCGACGTTGGACATCGGAAACAACTATTACCAGGGATATAAGCAGGAGCTGAGTTGCCACGAAGCCATATTATCATCAGCATTAGGCGACGCTAAAAGCATTGATGATGATGATGATGATCACGAAATGGACCACAGTGTACCTCAGAAGACAAAGAACGATGCTAACGAAAACCCGACAATTCAATACAACAAATACACACCACCACAAATATCATATAAAATACGAACTTTACAAATATATAACAGTGTTTTCACCAATCTAACGAGATAGCACGATTGATTGCGATTGATTGCGAATAGATTTAGTAAATTTTCAGCAAATTCCAAAAGATCGGCGGTAGCTACTGACCACTGAGTGACCGTTAACAGCTACGATGCGCATAACCTTTCATGACTACTGTAGGGCTACACTTTGGTGTATTTTTTTTTTTGATCGGCGTCGGGCACCCGGTACCCTTCCCTCGTAAGAGTGAGTCTCCGTTCTGGCGGAATGACAGTTATCCTTCGAATCCCGATGAAGACTACAGTAGTGAGGACAGTGGTGAATATAGAAACTACAGTTAGTGATTGGAATGTTGATACAGAAGCGTGTTTACGCTGGTATTGTGATAATGGAGAGTAAAGAATGAGGGTGTTATCTAATTAGCGAAATTAAATTACACGCGATCGAAATGCAACACGATTAACCAAGCGTTTTCCAACATTATACTTCTGTATTACAAAATTATTTGTATTGCAAAGACTATACATAAGAATAAAATAAACCTAAAAAACAACAAAAATATTTTGAATTTACAATATATACTTTTCGAAATGGCATATGCGCAGTATTAGAAACCGCACCACCCACTGAACCAGTTCGAAACAATCTGAAACAAAAAACATGTTTTGAAAAATAGCAATAACAAACTATTCTAGAACGTTCAAACAGTTTGGACACATTCGTAATCATTGTTTAACGGAAATCTGAACAGGAGAAATCCTGGATTACAAACGAACCTGCATAAAGTTAACATGAAGTATATCTCGAATTGTTAACGGCTCATTTGCGCATTGGTCCAGTTCGTCGGCTATCCTTCGAAGGCGATTTGCAATATCCTCGATGATCATCTCTTCCCTTCGAGCCTCGTATTGGTAATCCGATACAATTTCATTTGCCTGATGATCCAACGATGATCGGTGTGATAAATGTTGCACATCAGCGGTTGCCCGAACTGGTAATACTAAAACAAAATTATGCTAATTCTCGATAGTTACTTTGCCTATTCGATTGGCCGTCTTATTACAATAATGAGTAGCGCTGTTTTTGTATTTCGGTGTCATCAATGGTCTTCGTCTGAGCCTAACGATCAAAAACCAACTACCGTGAATAAACACAAAAAGCAAACGGTTTTGGCTCTAAAGGGTCAAACGACCTGTTTGCTCGTCAATTCTATTGGAAGGTACAGTCTGATCCTTTCAAAGTTGACACTCAAATAACGACCGAGGTTGACCGTGGCCCGAGGAAATATTGTGTTTGGAGCGAAGTGTACGTAAGTCAACAGTCGCCCCGTTTTATTAAAGAAAAAGAGGGCAAATAAGGGAACCGGGAGCGTATCGTAATTAGACAATTAAAAATCCGCGAGTCCATCTCGACTGATGCCCGAAACCGATCCGTTAGGTCATTAGATGTCCGGCGGTGTGTGAAATGAGAGGTCGTGAGAAAATGTAAAATTTAACAATACAAAAGCGCCCCCCTTTTCCCCTGCGAATGATCAGGATGCCTAGCAGAATATGCAGATAGACACGCGCTAAACGAAAGTTACTGACCTGTTCTGTAGTTAACCAAACAACCTTCGCAACAGCAAAATACTTCAATTGGAGATGATGAGCAAGTTTGAGTGCCGCGATTTACAGATTTTGGAGTGTTTTCGTTACTGCTTTGTGCTTGATGAAAGGTATTGTTGATGCGAACTGTACACTCTTTCGCATGGAATGGATCTTTGAAGCTTCGACGTCGACGTCGGTATGCTGTTCCTTGACACACGTCCAACGACAAACTACAGTTTTTATCACGAGAGTTAACTTTGGAATGTTTGGAAGATAGATTCGGCGCCAAAGTCGATTCTTCGAATGTGAACTGCATTTCAACTGGTAAAGTACTAAAATAGCCGCTATCTGCGTCCAAAAACGAATCATGCCCTACAGCACTAAACCTGAAGCAAAATGTTTGATATATTTCACCCGTTCGGTCTTTAAAGCACCAAGTGATTTAAAGATACCTACATTCTCAAGTTGAACGAATTTTTCGCATAAAAGAGATAAAAAGGCAGTTCAAAAACGACTGAAAATCTCACAAAGTGGATAACTTCTCGAAAAATGTCACAGAGACGTTTATGATCCCAGAGGAGAGCCAAACGAGCCAGGGTCCGTGGAGCAGTAACGATTGGCCGTTAGACTTAGGCGCCATCGATATCTGGCCACGCCTACGCCTATTTATTTTGTAGTACGGGTTAGTACGCTCGACGAAATACGTCGACCAGAACTTGGGCGCCTTAAAACTAACCACTCGTGTGTTTGGCAGAGCAAATATTCTTTGAGGTCCTCCAACAATTGAAGGAGGGGGGGGGGGGGGTTGGCAATGGAGAAACAATTGTTTTTGGGCGATGATTTCAATCATACAAACAACTTTTCTGCACCTGCGGCGTTTAATTAAAAAATTTTCGGCCAATTTCATTTTTCGCAACTTCTCTGACACTCAGATAAATTTAGTGAGCCAGTTGGAATAACGCACGCCCTTGAAACCCAACAGACCGCTACAATGGCGAACGACCAACAGTTGCCGAGCTAATTTAGACCAATTGCTAACTGATCCTGACATGTGAAGCATTTCCTATCCGAAGATTATCAATTCAATGTAAAATTTTTGAGCAGCTCGGAAAAAATGTTCAAAACATGAAATTACTAAGTTTTAAAACCACACATGCATTTAGATTCAGATTCAGAGATTCAGAATATTGCGAATAATTCTGACTTTCTTTCTGAATTCGTATTAGAGATTACCATGAGCCCTCTATACGAAGGTCATTTTTTAAAAGCCGATGCATTAGGGTCATTCGACATTAGGATTGTGTGCTTGTATATCCCAATCCGATGTGGATAAATGACCAAGAATAGCAATATTGAAAACTTCGTTCCTCCGTGTCAAAGCGAAGCCGATAATCAGCTCACTGGACTAATTAAAATCATAGATTTAATGCTTGTGGGAAAGAGATCAGGGCAATTTTGAGAATCACTATATTAGTAGTTGCCTTGCGACTAAGCGAGAAAAAGGCATTTATCACTCTGCGAAAACATATTTTATTACCTTTATCTTCCAAAAGCAAACCGAACCGTGACTCACAAATTGGCCGTGCATGACGAATAATAAACACGAAATCGGTGCTTGTCCTTCCGCGTCTCGGGCAGAAAACCCAATCGTTTCCCTACTGGACAATTAGGAATCTTATTTAGCATCATTAATTTACACCTCCCCCCACCAGATGTTTGACTGAATTGACCGTTAGGTGGTCGATGATGTCATAAATCGAGACCAAACCGCAATCCAATTTCATTAATTAAATTCGACAATATTTCCACCGCCTTTCCTTCGACTTTATGAATTAATAATGAGAACAATATAGTTCGTTGAAATCGACCATTACTGTTGAAAGTCAAGAGAAAAAATAGTTTCACAACACAAAATAAATTTTCCCGACAAATTGTGGCAACATGTGTCGCACGTCAAGTGCTACGGTTACAGTATCCGTACACCTCATGTTCAACAAGATGTCACTACTCTGTCATACAGAATTAATTTTAATGTCGACCATCCATATCAAGGATGGCAATTTACATAATCTGCGAAGTAACACCTTCTTTCATTGAGCAATTATAGTTGAACATCAATTTCGACGTATGACATTTGAAATTGTCATGAAGTCTGACAAGTATTTTGTAATTCTGTCGTTTTCTAAAACAGGTGGACAACGAGCCTTACTTTCTTATATCGAGTCATGAACAAATCGCTTGAGTCGAAAAAAAACCCAATTCAGACCACACAGATTGCAAGGCGAGACGACAGTTTTTTGTTTCCCCTCATGACATTTTTTTCATTTTATTGAGCATCTTTTTTGCTGGATAACATCGTCAAATACGCATCAAATAATCGTTGATCATCTTTGTACAAATGGTACAATAACATGTAATGTTAATATGTTTTTTTATTGCACTAAATAAATGTGGGGCTTGATTGTCAAATCCATACAAAAAATGTTATGGCGAAAAACGTGGTCTACATCAGTTACCTGAGCATAACCTAACAATCATAAATCGTGTACCGTAATAGAAACACGTTAATAGAAAACAGTTTTATTTCTTTGGCCCGTTCAGTTGTTTGCTCTACTGTTAACCAGCACGGACAGTGAACATTCGATTATAAAGGAAGGTTGACCATGACCGCAACAAAAAAAATTGGCTAGTGACAAATTGGACGTGCGTCAACAATTGAACTGGACAAAAAATACCGTAATTTGGTAATTACCCGTGGGTCTTGTGTACGTTAACTTTTTGCTCGAAAGTCACCGGTTTTTTTGTATTTTATGTCCACTTGAAACATAACCTTTAAAGGTACACATTCTTTTATTGGAAACTTTAGTAACGTTAAACAGTTGAATTTTTAATGACCCTTTGGGATTTTTTCCGTTGGTCATGCACGACATGTGGACACCGAGCCTCGTGGATTCATGGAAAAAATGCATGAGTCATAAAAAATCAAGCGGATCACACAGGTTGCAAAGGTTGATGCTCTGTATGTGCTTCCATCCTCACATGTTTTTCCTTTTAACTTTTTAATTTATGTCTTATATTTTGTTCTAATGTGACAAATTAGCATTAGAAAACATAAATTAAAATCTTACTGAACACGAATAATTCATGGCTGCGAGACTAGAAATACAAAATTGTGGACATACAGTAACTGTACAGTTTGAACTTAAAATAACAACGTTTTTGTAAAACAAAAATTATGGTCATTAATAGTACGGCGAGATAAAAAACAAAAAATACATTTTTGGCGAATTATTTGGAATCATTTGTTAGAAAAACTTTTCATAGCCCGAACCATTCTGCCACACGGCCGAAAATAGTCTGAAACATAAAAAAGACGGATTAGTTACAACAAAATGCTTGTTAAATGTATTTTTAAGACATCATAAGTCGGGGAAATTTTATTTCACAGGTCGCTAAACGTGTTTAGATAAAGTCTAGGAACAAGGTAGCCAACCCTCCCTTACCAAATGGCCAAGAGTTGACCATCTGTTACACTAGCGGTCAACCGAAAAATCAGCATTCAACGTACGGAGGCGCTATTCATAACGCAACAACCGATTGTCCAATGTAAACGATTAACAGCTTGCTGGTCATTGAATTGAGCAACAATTAGCCGCTGACCAACAGAAAGCCAAAGTGTTGATGACAGCTGGCCGTGCGCCAAATGACCACTCGCTTTGAATGACCAACGGCCGTTGATCGTTTACACGACGCCGTTCATTAGATCATTGGATAAACAGCCCTTATTAGTCAATAGTCTAGCCCGTGTGGTCAACTATAGATGAAGACCATGGGTCGAATTAATTAACCTTATCCTACTAAGCTAGCAACTATAGAATGATTGAAGAGCGAAAAATCGGATCGAGAATGAAGATTATCCAACAGCAACGAACCTGCATAAAATCAAGGCCGAAAAGATCTCGAAAATTAAATAATGGCTCATTTGCATATTCGCGCCGGTCGAAATCGTCGGCCAGTCGTCGAAGGCGATCGGCCAGCGCGTCGATGATCAACTGCCGCCGAATGTCATCATCGTCTCGGCTCGATCCATTATCCGATTCGATCCGATTTGCATAAGCCTCGGAAGATATATGTCGTCTCAACGCTTGTACAACGGCCACTGGACGAATTGCGCTCGTTAACCCTGGAGAAAAACAAAAAAACATACTTAATTATGATGGAAACGTTTCCTCGGAAATGCAAAAAAAAATGGAAAAAATGTAAAACACATTCTAATTTCTGGCTAATTAAAAGATTGCGTGCAAAAAATAGGTAATTTTTGTTTTTGACTGTGGTCTTACTGTACAAAAATCGTAACGGATTTTACTATAGATTGAAAAGCAAACACTTTTTTAGTTTGCCCGCGTCTAAATAGAGTCACAAAACGAAACGAGGCTCCAACAACTTGTTTGATTATCGTTCGCGCAAACAAAGAGCAAACCTATTTTAATTCGTGTCATCGGTAGTACGCGTTTGTACCTAACGATCAAAAGGCTGACTACCGTAAATAAACAGAAATCGTAGACGTTTTTATTTCTTTTGATTGACTAGGTCGGCCACCTGTGGTCAAACGAGTTGTTTGCTCGTCCATTCGACTCGGACAGACAGTTTGATCCCTTCAAAGTGGACACTCGAATAATGTAGACCCGTCGACCACTGGCCGAACAAAAAATTGGCTCGGGTCCACGACTGTCAGATGAGATGCACGTGCGACAACAATTGGACGGTTTTATTCGATTTCAGTACAGAAATCGGGGCGCATCGTAATTAGATGACCAGGAACTGACCAGACGGTCCAGTGGTGTCCGAAAACGTTTCGTTCGGTCATTAGATGTCCGGCAGTGTGAGAATGAGAAAGGTCGTGAGAAAATGTAAAATTTCAAGTCCCTCGAGGGTCAGTAGATGGTGAACAGTATAAAAACAAAATTTCTATACTGACCTGAACTCTTAATATCCAAGCAACCTGCGCATCGGCACAAGGCGTGAGTCGGAAATGATAAGCAGGTTTGCACACTCTGGGCTACTGTAGCACGATAAACGTAACGTGTTTTGCGAGGAAACGGATCGCTGAGGCTTCGA
This sequence comes from Prionchulus punctatus, assembly GCA_034698125.1. Lineage (NCBI taxonomy): Eukaryota > Metazoa > Nematoda > Enoplea > Mononchida > Mononchidae > Prionchulus > Prionchulus punctatus. The sequence goes on from JAQGBA010000938.1 coordinate 10,258, forward strand.
CGCCGACGTTGGTATACTGTACCTCGGCTCATGTCCAATTCCAAGCCGGGTGCCGTACTCGCGCAAGCCGTACGCAAATTATGTGCTCGCGGCGAACAATTCGTAACCAAATTGGATTCGACGAATGTGAAGTGCTCTTCGGTGAGTGGCGGAGTTAAATATCCACTATCTGGGTCCAGAGCCGGATCCGAAACTGACGTGGTCATTCTGAAACATAAAATTTATAAATGTATTTTGTTTTTATTCGTATATATCGAAAATAAACAAAAATATGAAACATCCCATTCGCCTGTCAACACTATTTTAACGAGCTAGCCAGTTTACGTTACACGAACTGTCGGGGGTTATTTTTGAAAAATAAAAACTGAAACTTTTTCATTTCTCGTCCTTTCGTTTCGTGGATGAATCTCGAATGTATATCTCTAGTTTCATAATAAACCCTTTAATGCTTCCGATCGAGCACGAAAATTGTTTTGTCCTGTGACCGATAGGGTGAATAAAATCGTTTTTACCGTTAGCATTTCGTGAGCCAGACAAGGCAAATAAAAATAGGGATACAAAGAGATTGTGGCTCGCGAACCCGGTCGAGATTATGCTTTATATTTAAACATTTTAAAATAGTCGACCAGTTGCGGCCGAAAATCAATGCGATTAAACGCCGTTTTGAGAAACGAAAATCGAAAGGCCAGTTTTGTTGCGTAATAGGCGCCGTTAAACGGATTTTTTACAATAAACGTGTAATCTAAGCCGTTTTTCGGCGCTGAAATGCGATACGTGACGTTCAAACAGATAAAAATTCGTCATCTAGGCCTATCTATAAATTTCGATGCTGGCAAGCTAATTAAAAGACACCCACTTCAGACACGGCGAAAAAACATTGACGATTAAATTAGATAGCGCATGAAAATCAAGTGGTATCACGAAACGACGTCGGCGAGGTCGGAAAATTTGCTTCGAATGACTCATTTACATTTTACGGTTCTTACTTTTCGGCTTGAGGCTGCGGGTATAAAAGTAAACGAATTATCGCCCGGATGAAAACGATTCGAGTCGCCAAAAACTAAAAACCAGTCTTGCCGCGCTCAAATGTCGTCGCTTTCGATAAACGTCTCGCGACACGTGCTACCGAGGTCCGCGAGCGCCAAAAGGTTGACTGAGGTGAAAGAGAAAGGCGCCTCGGTTGAGCGGGACAATCATTGGGCGCCGACAACTATAGACGGGGCGATGAGACGTCGTCGATGGATTGGCCGAGCTCGTTAGGCACCGCCCAACGACACAATATAGTTTTCAAATACGCACGACGTACGCACGCGCTACAACTGGCAGACAGTGACTCGACGACGGTCAGCTGTTTGTAGTAGAACTATAGTAAAGTAAAAAATACTCATACACTTCGTCGCTGGCCAGGAGACTTTATCGAGCAAAAAACTTTACTAACCGAGCCGTCTGGCGAAACCACCGAACGAACGGCGCCCGGCCGATCGTCGAGGCCAAGGATAGATGAGTTTTTACGCGGGACAACAGTTCCATCAAAATAACGACTTTTCGCGCTGGTGCACCTGCGGGCATCGTTTGACAAAAAACTTTGAGACGAGTTTTCTTATTCGTTACTTTTGCTGGTTAGCGCCTTTAACCAGACACTATATTGGCGCGAGCCCATCGGACCAGCGGCTATGACAAACGACAAACAGTTGACGGTTGTCAAAGTGACAAGTTAGAAAAACAAATTAAAGGCTCTGACAACTCAACAGCTTAGCAAGTTTAGGATTTATGATGCGCGTGTTTACAAACCTGCGTCTCATAGAGACGTAGGTGTTTCTCGCTCGGATGGTAATTCGGAGGATCATTAATGACCCCTGGTCACCGTTCTATAAGAGCCAACACGTGCGCAGGGTCATCCGAGGTTTTAGCACACGTGTCCACGGACAGGATAATCCAAGCGCGGCTATCGAGTGGATAAATGAAAGCTACGTTTCCATTCAAATCAACCACTGGCTTTGTCATTATAGGTCGAATTAAGTGCGACCAACAATTATGACAATATGCTTGGCAAACAAATTTAATGACTGTGGGAAAGACTTTGAGGGCGATTTCGGCAAACATAAAAAAAGTCAGTGAATTTCGAGAAATCATTTCAAATAACAATTTTTACCTTCATGATCAAGCCAAATGTTAATTGGACATATTTTCAGTAAGAATGATCCAAGACAAGATTTCTGTTTCTCGAGCACGAACGGCGCACAATGACCGACGAAAGGTCGCCGCGGGTGCCCAGACGCTGCAAAAAAATCAAACACAATCGTTTTCACTCAGAGGCAATTATGTATCTTATTGAGGTTCATTAATTTACAACCACCCACACCAGATGTTCGAACGGATCGACCGTTAGATAGTTGATGTCGTAATCGGGCGGAGACCGAATCGCCATCCATTTAATTTATTAGTCTGCAAAATATTTGATCTTATTCAACGTTGAAGTGATCACTAAATTGAAATAATCGTCGAAAACCAAGAAACCGTCAGTCAACTATAGTCCAATCTGAGCAAGCGATGTCAAACTTTCAAACATTGATAACATGTGCCTCATTTGAAATCCCATTGGAATTTTAGTACCTGCTCATCATTCGTGAAGATCAACAATACCTTTTGTGACTTTGTAACTTTTGCGATTTTTCTTTTGCACTTTGCTTCATTCGTCATTTATGGATATCGTGTTGAAACAGGTAAAGGTATTTTGTATTTTGTATTCCCTCGAGAAGCAGATGGAAACCGTGTCGAAACTGTTTTAGATCGTTACAAATACAAGCAAGCAATAAAAACTGACCAGGCCACACAGATTGCAAGGCGAGATTCTAGTTTTTTATTGCCCCTAATGATGTTTTTTTTTTATTTCGTTCCATATTTGTTTGACATTTATAATGTCGTTCATCATTTTGTACAATAGTTTGAGAAAGATGGTCTATAGTTATTGTCCATGTGTGTGTACTGTATACAGTTAGTTAGTATTTCTGCAGTGCCTGCTTTCTTACAATTTATTTCTTGCGTTTCAAATATATATCGGTCCTTCTTGTCAACTGTGTGATCGACGAAGAATAGGAAAATGTTACGAGGATAAATGGATGTTTTCAGAAATTTTGAAATGATATTAAAAAAACATACCTCAAACGATCGAATAATTGGATCGTAAACTAGTTTATTGTATTTTTATTTCAATAAAGTGAACCTCTTAGTCGGTCGAATGAACTCATTTTTTATTCCATAAGAACCTTAAATACAGTATTCTAAATGAATTGTTGACAATAAAACTCGACTGAGTTGAACAAAGTTTTGCAGTAAAATCAAAAAACAAAACAAAATTTCAACCTTTGTAGAAGAGATCACTACCCAAATAGCTAATGAACACCAATTAATAGTTGACACAATCACAAATCACCTGTCAATCTCTTCGATATTATTTGCTGCTCGTTCAATAGAGAGCAAGCAACCTGTTAATCGTTTACAGAACGCATTGTTACGTTATGAATAACGCCTTATGTCCGAATCTAATTAAACAGTGGACTCGCAAACGAATGTTATAATATTTTGCTTGTTTATCGGTGAAGCACGGCATGAAACTTGCATAATAGTTCCAAGTGATGCAGCTTGCATCCCACATTGCCATGTGTGTGGTCTGACAAATCTTTCCTGACTCACGCCACTTTTTTCATGACTCTTATAGGCTCGCTGTCCATCTGTCTTCCAAGACCGTCGGGATATCCCAGAACGATGAAATTTGTCAAAATGTCATAAATAATTCGACCTGTCGGCGTCGAAATTTGATTTCACATAATTGCTCAATAAAAGGAGGTGTACCTTTGGAGATTATGCAAAATAGTTTCCATTTATCCGTGCTTGACAGAAGTAAGAATTCGACTCGACAGTATGGACAGTTCGTTAAACAGGTGTTGACGAATCTTCAAAAATCGGCAGTTGATTTCAAAAGTTTCCTTTGGGACTTCATCGAAAACTAATTTTGCGCCTGTCTAAAAGTTTTGTTTTTGACTGTCTTCTCAACTGGACAGTCAAAATATTTGTTTGCGCAGGTGACATAACGAGCGATTATTAGCAATGAAGCTAATGAAAAAAATGGATTACGATTTTAACTTCATTCCGTATTACAACATCAACCAACCAAATAACGATCGAGCCAGTCGAACATCTGGCTCGGAAGGTGTAAATTAATGACCCCAAATAAGATTCATAATTGGCTGGGAGGGAAGCGATTGTCTTCTATTTTTTCTAGCGTCTGACTACCGTGGAGCAACCATTTTTCGTTATTCATGCGAAAGAACAACGACTGTTTTCATGTTCCTTATTATTTCGTCGCAAGACAAATTAATGGTGTTAGACCTTGGTGAAACATGGAGGTAATAAAAATAATTTCTTCGTTTTAGTCTTACTGTAGTTTGTTGTATGTCGAAACGGTGCGTATCGCTTTCCCACAAGCATCAAATCGTTGTTGGTTTAATCTAAAATCTGCTGGTTGCTGTCCATATCGTGGAAATTATATGTCTCGCTTTTCGACCTCTAATGACTAGATTTGTGAATGGACTGTTGATCCATATTAAATTACACTGGCGTGGACACGTGACCATAAACCTCGGATGACCCTAAACGCGTGTTGGATCTTAAGTGACCAGTGGCCGAGGCTCATTATCCTCCCCTAATAATGGCGATACCCATCGAACAGCGAATTGCCTGGGTTATGTTAGTAAACTCTGCTCGTTTCATAGCATATGAAACTAAAAATCGATCCTTCTTTTTTTTTGCGATATACGTGCATAATATTGTTTCATATTGAGGGAAACGTAATTTTCGGCTTTCAAACTGATACTTTCTAGTTTGTCGAAATTTAGAAAGTTTTGATTTAGTTTTTCAATTTCTTTCAAAACATGCACTCGATCATCGACTTGACAAAGACAAACTCTTTTTTTCCGAACTTTTTTTTAAAAGTAGCCTCGAAAAACTTTCTTGCGCAAGACACAGTATATGCGCCTCGTGGTCAGTTGAGCGACGGGTCGAAACTTGCTCGGCAAATGTCCGCCATATTTCATGCTAGTGGTCCGCCAGAGTTTGAATCTGTCGAGGAGCGTGTCTGGTTCCAACTGGCATTCGACATTTATCGTTAGTGTCAGAAAAGTAGCGAAAAGAAACTCGACTGGAAAAGTTCTTTGCCAGAAACGCCGTGCCGAAAAGTTATTTTCTTAAAAAATCATCCTCCAAAAACGAATCGTCTTCGACAGACGGTTAGTTGTTGTTATTTTTTTGTTTTTGAGAGTACGTTCGTTTCGACTACCGAGTCTAAATATAGTTTTACTACGAACAGCTGACCGCTGGCTATAGTGTGGATTTGGTGCGTACGTCGTGCGTAGAAAACGTACTATAGTTGTTTGGTGGGCGGAGCCTAAAACGAGCCAGTATCTACTAATGCCCCATCCACGTTAAAATCGTCGACTGAGCCCGATGATTCACCTCAGTCAACCTTTAGGCGTTCCTCGGTCACCCTAGCCCGTGTGTTTAGCTGGCGCTATTTTATACATTTTTACCCGAGGTCGAACAGATTTTTACATATAATTCGTTTACTTTATACACAAGCCAGCCAAATACAGAAGTAAGAGTCCGTAATGAAATGAGTCACTTTACTAGGACACGCAGTTTAATGATATCACTTGAATTGTATGAATTGTGGAAGAGCTCAGATTGACCGATGGATAGATTTCGTTTTGTTTAATCCGTTTGATATCCACTTGTCTTAAAAAGTTGGCACTTCTTCGAAAACCTAATATCCTCTCTTAAGACTATCGGATTTGATTTTTAAATGTCTGGATCACGAAATGCTAACGGTCACGAAAGGAATGACAATAAGAAAAACCATTTTCGGAAGCCAAAAGTGTTGAAATTGAGAACCAAACATAAAATTTGATATTTTTTGTTTTAGGATGAACACTTCGATTTTCGATTCGGCTTCGGCTCCGGATAGTGGCTACCTAAGTCCTCCATCGTCCGAAGGATTGGCTCTAGAACAGTTCACGTTCGAAGAATCTAATTTGTACCCGAATCAGCCTCCGAAGAGTTCCAAAGTTAGCCTACTCGATACAACTTCTCGTTTGGACTTGGACATGAGCCGTGGTACAGTGTACCGACGACGGCGCCGAAGCTTCAGCGACCCATTCCCGCGCAAACGATCGAGTGGTTCCAGGTGTCATGCCCACATCTGTTCCGAAAACATTGCTCATGCTGTAGCTGCTGGCACTCAAACCTGCTTATTATTTCCGGCTCAGTCTTATTGCCGTTGCTCAGGTTGCATGGTCAACTACAGTTCAGGTCAGTACCAATTTTATTTCGATGTACAGTATGCCAGACTGCTTATCCCAGGTGCTTGCTCAATTGCGTTAAATAAAATTTTACATTTTCACACGACCATTCAATTCTCACACTGCCGGACGTCTTTCGGACATTGGTCAACTGTCTCATTGGTTCCAGTTGTCTAATTACGATACGCCCCTAGAGCGTTTCATTTTAGCCGATTTTCGGTACTGAAATCGAATGAAACTGTTCAATTGTTGACTCGTGCCTATTTTGCCCCAAAACACAATTTCTCCTCGGGCTACGGTCAACCTCGGTCATTATTCGAGTGTCCACTTTGAAAGGATCAGACTGTCGGGCCTATAGTTGAATGGTCGAGTAAACAACCATAGTTTGACCATAGGTGGCCGAAATAGACAATACGTTTCGCTATTTGTGTTTATTTACGGTAGTTAGTTTTTGATGGTCAAGTTCAAATACAGACGAGTGATGGCTCGAAATAAAACGACAACTCAATATTTGCGCAAAAGGACAATCAAACGGGCTAACATTTGTTCTACATTGGATGACTTACTCTTTTGCTTTCACTTTAATTTTTCCTCTCCAATTGTAAATCATGATTCAAATTTTTACCCCTTTGGTGAATTTTTCGGACACATTATAGCTTACGATTAAATGTTTTTTTGTTTTAGGGTCAACTCATCTCTCATCGTTCCGAGCTAATGCTAATGACATTGTATCGGATCAGTCATCGGTCGACGCCGAAAGCCAGAGGCAAATAATTGTGACGATAGCCAAACGGCTTCGAACAGTGGCCAACCGTTTCGACCAACGAAAATATGCAAAAGAGCCATTATTCAATATTCGTGATATCATCGACGCTAATTTTATGCAGGTTCGTTTAAATCTGTAATATTCATATTTCCTAATCCGGTTATTCCCCAAATCATCATCATTCGATAATCGCTACGGATAAGTTAAATCGTTTTGCTCGTTTCTCCTCAGCTAACGACACTTTTTTAATCCGATCTGCCCTAAGTCTTGGCGATCTAATTAATAAACGAACGGCGTCGTGTAAATGAACACTTTGAATAGTGGCCACCTTCGTGGCGGTCACTCGAGTGGACATTTGGCACGCGGCCACCTGTCGTTTGCCCTTTAAATTGATGTTGGTCAATTCATGACACCAACGAGCAAGCAAACCTGTTAATCGTTTACATTGGGCAATTGTTATTGCGTTATGAATAACACCTTATGGCCAGCCACAGATCTGTGAATTGGCCGTTTATATTTAAACAGAAGGCGTTGTATTGCTCAACCCCTAATTGAATTAGCCATTAAAGTCCATTCACAATTGAAAACTCATAACGATTACAGTACGAATTATGTGCAAGTACTGAGGAAATGCAATATTGAATCACTTACATTTTACAAAGTGATTCATTTTTACACATTAATGTTGCAAATTCATAAATGAATATAGTGTGCGTTATAAAATCAAAGTTAAAGTTAAAAAGGTGAAACGAAAAACAAATTTTTGACAAATGACATAATCTCACGAGGTCTATTCTTTCAATTTTCGGAACCAATCGAACCGCCATAAACCGGAAATCAGCCGCACGATAACTATGTAAGATTGTAGAAAATCAAGAGATTCTCATTGCCAAACTTGCCAGAATGTAACGATCGATTGTTCGATTTTTTTCTCTTTCTTCCAAAATATGCACGAGCCAAACCGTAAGAACTGCAAGAACAAACTGGAAATTGGTCGTACGATAACTGCATAAGATTGTCGTAAATCAAGAGCTTTTCGTTGCCAAACTTGATAAAATGTCACGAAACTTCGTTCTTCTTTCTGTCAAAATCGTCGTTTTAACCTTATTAACCAAAAGCGCCTACCAAAAATTAGTTAATTTGCCAAAAATTCATAAGTTCATGAATCGGATCGTACAACGTATAGAAGACAATAAAATACTGTATAGTTTGCCAGACCATACAGGAGGTGCAACAAACGGTGGAGCAAAATTAGCAACCGACCGACTCGCGCGGCTGCACAGCTTACACTCCTACAAAGTGGTTCATCTAGTTTTTTAAATAACTTTAGCATTCATAGTGGTCCATTTTGTAAAGAGTGTAAGGGTTCAAAATTGTGTTTTTCACCGTCCTTGCAAATCATTCTTACTGTAATCTTTTTAAGTTCGGAATTGCGAATGAACTCTAAATAGGGAAGCCTAAAATTTTACAAGCTAATCATATAATTTTTGAATGTATTCTGCAGATATTTTAATTTGAATAAGGTAGATACTGGTTCCATAATTTGAATGATAAAGATATTGAACTCATGTAGACCCTTTCGTACTGTTCCGCCTGAAACATTGGAACTCTTGCACCCCTTTCGTTTTGATTCAAAACATTTTTTCTTTTCAGTTTGTTTTGCACCGTTTCGTCGGATGGTTTGGATTCTGATCGTTCTAAAGAAATTCAATGTTTTTTTGATTTTGTTTTTTTCTATTTTTCATGGCAAAACGGTTTTTTTTGTAACTTTCCAATTTTGGTCATGACGAGGTACAAAAAACTTTTCGAAATCATTTGTGGTGGGTTTTTTTTTCAAATTTGTATTCAGTTTTATTGGACTTTGTATATTATTGTGCGTGGTCTTGTAAGAGCAATAAAGTAACAGTGTCCAACAGATTCCGATTTATGATATGTTGATAACGTTTATACAATATAGGAGATTGTAGTTTGAAGTAAAGTTAACTTTTTAAAAACCAGTCGCCAAATGATAGGATTGTGAATGCATGCCACAGGTTGCTTAATTGTTTTAGGCCTTGATTTTGTTCGATTTTTTAACATCCTGCTAAATTGTGGTCCTCTGCAAGGCGACCAAATTACAATCATAAATTTGTAATTCAAATAGCAGAACCATTTTAGAAAATGTAAGTGAAATAATAATATGTTTGCACATCATTCTTACTGTTTTTTAGTTTTGCAATCGTGAATGAATTTTAGTTTTAAAGAAGATTTTCTTTGCAAAACCGAAGTAAGAAACTTAGCATTGGTTGAGGAGAAACCAATTTGGATATCGAAAGAAATGCTGCCCAAAGTCAGTCCTGTATTCAGAGGGCTGTGCCTTCCGGCCAATTCCAAAAACTATCAACCGTCCATTGAACTACTGGAGCAAAATTTGAAGATATCCTAGCCTTTATGAACTTCTTATCAGTTGACTGGTTTGAAAATCTAATGGAAAATAATTTCGATGTTCCCTTTCGTCTTGGCTACGAATATGATATACGCAGCATACAGGGCCATTGCTAATTGTTTTTCTTAAAAAAGGTTAATCGAGCGAATACTGTAAATGTATTTGGATGCTGCCATTAACAACAGCTGCGGTAAACATGTAACGTGAAGTATCGTGCGTGCAGCTGCATCGTCGACAACCAGCGAAATTTTGAAACACGAAAGTTCCATAACTCATAATGTGCTTTTGGCTTTGCTCGAGGCTCGCGGCAAACATTTGGAATCACCTCATAAACGCGTTTTTGCGAAGGTCGAGAACACAGGATGCGATCGACGAGTATGATCTGCGTTTTTCATGCGAGCAGGATTGCGAGCAATCAGTTGTTCAGCAATGCAAAAGTTGTTTTGAAGCTGTGTGTAGCGATTGCTAGGATGATCGCCGGCTGAGTCCTTGCCAGAGCGAAATATCATGTTTAAGGCGTGCTATATGCAAACGCGAATTTACTTACATCTTTGATGAAAAAGGGCTCATCGACATTTGAATCAATCAATGTTAAAACGCGTTTTATAAAGCTAATTAGCCAATCATATTAGCCAATCATAATCGCTGTATTTTATTGTTTTTAAAAGTACAAGTTTCATCAAGAGCAAAATTTTGTGTGTGCAAAAAAGTTATGTTTACAGAGTAGTTTATTTTGAAATGATGAGAAGCTCTTCATCGAGGCTTGTTTCTTAACATATTCTTACAAGCATTTGTAAAACAACTGCAATAAGTGAAATTCAATATAGACGCGCAAGTTGCGCGTTTGCGCAAGTTCAAGTATTTTGGCTCCTAAAAGTTCATAATGAATTCGGACAATGTGAATTTCGAAAGCATAGCGACCAGTTATTATTTTAGTCGCAACTGGTGGTTGATGTATCGCTGCCAACTCGGTATCAAGAAATTTTCGCAGTTCAGTTCTCGTTAAAGTCGCTCAATAAATGACAAATCGACTTCTGAAAATTTGAAAATCAATTTTCGTATCAAACGAAATCCGCTTCGACAGCAGTTTCTGGAAAGACCGCACTGGAAATATAAATGTATGGGTTATAAAATTTGACTTTTTAACGGAAATTAAATTATTTATCGATTTGTCTTTGAAGTCGCAATTTACTTTGTCAATTCAATGTACAGTCACCCCTTGGCAGTTCGACATCCTTTTAGTCCCAAATATTTTGTGTTTTGTACTACAGGGTGCGGCATAAGTTCTGACAATTCGTGTATTTGAGTTTCGTGCGCTACTGTTTATCCTATGTAACTGCT